>JAJMGS010000028.1:0-145099 GCA_030562185.1 Lachancea sp. yHQL494 | reverse complement strand
GGGGGGGGGGGGGCAAGGACCTTACTTTAACAGGCCTTATCACAGACCGCTGGAAGGCGCTAAAAGAGTGTTTCTTGCAATCTGTTGAGCTTTCTCTTCTATAATTTCAGATGGAGAAGTGCAAATCCAATTCCAACGCGAGAAAATGTCTTAAAAGTGAAGTTGAGATAGGAAAATGAGCTTAAACGACCACTAACAGTTTCAGATCCCTTTACACAGATCTTAGTCGAAGCAAATTGCTGAGATTAACAGTTAAACGAGACAGTATTCAACTCAAATTCGATAAATCCAGGTGCTGTAAATAGCGTCCAAATCCAACACTATTAACCTCAATAACCCGGTTTTAAAAAGATCTTAGCCTTAGTTCAAAAGTACGAACAGTGGTGTGTCCTACAACTCTCTCCCCAGAATATCTACTCCAAACTGTGGTGCGTTCAATGGTTGTAAGGTGACTTTACATACTTTACATCTCAAGCTGTCCTACATTTAACCCGAATCAGCAAATGCTACCCGGCTGTTATTTTATACGGATGCGATAATCAGCTTGAGAGGATTTGATGTTTTAGATCCGATAAGAGGCTTTAGCCGTAAGCAAATAAAGCTGATCTCGAGTGAAGGCAGAAAACACCTAACAGTATATATGACCTCTCTATCCTTCATGTGCTAAAATTGGTATATATCATCGGTATATCCGACGAAAAATAAGATTAGATAATTAAAACGCTCAGAATTCCGCCACTCTATTTGTCGTGGTAATGGGCTGCGCCGAGAGGTGACTGTCAACTTTATATTTCCTCCTCCCACTCTAACGCTTTAAATGCCGTCCTTACGAATGAATGTACTAATTGCCTCTGGGGTGTGTCTAACTTAAGGAGTTTGCGCGTCCTTTGACTTTTTACCTGTCCAGGCCTCAATGTGAAAAATGGTACCATTCCATCCTTTTTAGACCCACATTTCACAAGCTGCTGCTTAAAGTTAAGTTCTACTATCTGAAATTGACACTCCCTCCCACTTTGCTGTAAAAAGTTTATTAAGAAATCAAATTTCGATGTCGATCCAGGAAGGTTGTATGAAGGTAGATGTCGTTCCTTCTGAACAGACCAAAATATCCTCAAATTTCGGCCTCATTGTTACAGCTCTTAGTAAGTGTCGGAATCCTGCACGGATATTCGTGTAATGCGAATTACATGAGTACTACGACAGAATAGTACAAAGTGATGTCAGTAAGGCATGATCGGTAGAACATTGATACCGTTCAATTACGTCAAGAGAAGCCTCAGACAATATTCTGAAGTGGTCTGAGAATTGACTGGTGGCTCACCAGAAAATGGTCCTATTGGCTTTCTGAGTCTCTATCACCCAATGTGAGTTCGGTGAGGTTATCAGTAATATCGTCAATATACATGTTATGTTACTTGATATAATATTTGTCAGAACTAGCGAGTTACTGCTGAATAGTGCCAATTGCATTATACAACGAGTGAGCACATGCTGGAGAACCGCGACATTATGGTACTAAGTGATGTCAGTAAAACATGGACCGTCGATGAAAGATTCTACGTGAAGCCCTAAAAGAGCTCACGAAGAATCGGACGATACGACAAAATGGTGTGATACCTCGGATGGTGACCATCTGGGATCACCCGATTTATCATACGATCGTTCCTGAGTATTGAGTGAAAAGTTTTACGCTGAATCCAAAATTTGTATAAATACCGACAAACTGTTTAGATATATGGACCACCTATATAGCTGAAATAATCACGGAGAGATATTTATAACCTTCATCCACGAACAACTTCAATCAACCTAATCATGGAAGAATTAAACAAGAGCATCAGCAAGCTTTCCATTGCTGATTCAGACTCGCCTCAATAAAAGGTATCCATGTTCTACCGATCATGCCTTACTGACATCACTTTGTACTATTCCGTCGTAGTGCGAATTATATGAGCACTACACTAATATCCGTGTAGGATTCCGACAGGTCCGATGTATCGTACGACGTCTCGTACGATTATTCTAGAAGGCTGTAAAACGTTTTGCACTCAGGCCGGTATTCTATATAAATACCAACAAGTTGTTCTAACGGATGGACCAACTCCATAGCTGAAATAGCTACGGAGGGATTTACATCGCCGAGTTCACCATTATTAATAGCAAAATAAGTAACACAACATGTCTATTGACGATATTACTGATAACCTCACCCAACTCACAGTGCGTGATAGAGACACAGAAAGCCAATAGTAAGATACCTAATAATTTTTGTGTATGCGCAACAGGGCCATGTTTACACTCACAAATAAAGGACTTCGGCATAGGGAGCAACCTAATTTTTATTTACAAGGCATTCATGAGACCTATTTGATTCCAGTGCTTCAGTAAACCTAGAATGAGAAGGACGACTGTTTTCATCATGCTTTGAAAAGTTTCCAAGGATTCATACCCGTAAGAAACAAAACTTCTCGCCTAACGATTTTGTTTACGCACTAACGTCATTTTGTCCTAATGTGTCATCTTGTGCAGATCCGCCCTCAAATATGACTTTTTGGTTCAATAGAGAGTCTACTAACATTCCATTCATTAGCTCACGAAGGCGACCATCGAAATTCTCTCTTCATTTTAAGAGTCATCCCCTTTAGTTTTACCATGTTTACAAATATCAATACGGCGGCTATACGACAAAAAGAGCCATTACTGGTAACAACTTTCGTCTCCGGTCCCAAAGTGTGTCTCTCTAAAGAGCGATTGAGTTTGGCACTATCCAAGAGTGTCTGAACATTACAACCACTGTACGTCTATCAAGAGATAAACCCAGATCTACAAGTGCGACACCTGTGGAACCTAATATAATCCCGACTTCAACGCTGCTCAAAAAGGCCTCGTCATGTAGATTGTCCAAATTTTGTTAACTACTCTTGGAGATCTATCTTCACCTTCTATCAAAGAAAATGCTTATAATTTTCCGTTACAGAACTAAGTAGGATTTAAACATGCAATGGTAGTAGGCGAGGCGTAAGAGGTGGCCTTAAAAGGTGAGACTATTCGCGTGAGAAAAGCTGTGGCTGTTCTGTTCTTGCAAAGATGTATTACAATCTTCCGTAATTCGAGGAACAGCAAATGTGCGAGGAACCCGACCAGATGTGTTGGAGTCGATAGACATATCGTCCAATACATTACATCGAGGATGGAGTTGTATATTTGCTCCTTCTTCGTAGTGAACATAATTGGGCCCCATGTTGTTGAGTAGATCTTCGTAATCGGTGGATTTGCTCGCGTAATAATTCGTGAAGCTTTCATGGACCTCTAGGGGGTTGACCCCGTTCTCATCGATAACATGGGCGGCTGAAGACGATAGAGGCAAATTACTATCCATTTGTTCAGATAATGGTAGTGATATTATGTTTCCAAGAAGATCATCGTGAGAGTCAACTTTGTTTTCATCTGGAACTCTGCTGCCCACTGTGGAATCCGAGAGCTGCTCTGATGTTGCGGACTCTTGCAAGAACTGCTGAATTGATATTTGCCCATCTTTGGAGTTTCGAAAGTTTCCCCCGTTGAAGTCGATAATATTGGGGCCCAATGATGAGATTTCTGCATTTTGGTGCTCGGTAAATCCCTTCTTGAAAACCGACTTCGAGTCCCATTCGTTTTGAGAGTTTGTTTGCTGTACCCTATTCAAGTTTTCATTGTTTAGCGTTGAGCGATCGATGCCAACCTCTGTGTTTTGGAAGTATTGCATTTGGCATAAGTCTGTGACAGTGGCTCTTTTTTTGGGGTCCCATGTTAAACACGCCTTGACAACTTCACAAAGTGGCTGTAAATGAGTATTATCGATGATGTTTTCGATGTTAATGCCCTCAACATATGGGAACTTCAGACGCATTCTAGACGCTAATAACTGAGCCTTTTCCCAAAGTCCGCCATGTGGCTGATACCCACTTAAACTACTTTCCGGCATGGTATGGGGTGTACCTAATACCTCTAGTATTTTCCATATTTGGTCCATTTCGTCTGAACCTGGAAAAAGTGGTCTAAATGTCGCCACTTCCACTACTACACATCCAAAAGCCCAAACATCGAGCGATCTGGAATAGGAACCCTTTCTTAGTAATATTTCGGGTGATCTGTACCAACGCGTTGACACATAGGCTGTATAAGGGCTTTTGTTAGTGACGTGACGGGCTAAACCGTAATCAGCGATTTTAACCACGTAATTATCGGTGTAATGACCGTCAACTATCCACTCTTTACTGAAGTAATGGTTTGCTGGGGAGATCAAAATGTTTTCAGGCTTCAAATCACGGTGAAAGAAGTTGTGAGAATGAATGTGACGGATACCTGCCAAAAGTTGCGTGAGGATGGATTTCAACGATGGCAGGGAAAACATGCGCCTACGGCGAGCTCTCATCAGCTGATACATATTTTGTTCCATGCATTCCATGACGATATGAAGCTGATAGTTACTATCGTCAATGAAGAGCTCGAATATTTGTACCAAGTTCTTGTGTGCGGGCATTGACAATATGAATTTGATCTCACGCACGCGGGTGTAGTCATTCAAGGTCGGAAGTCGCGTCATCATGGTTTTGATAGCCAGAACTCCGCGCTGCTTGTTGTGAAAGTTTTCTTGTTCGACGTTAGGGATCGTAGATTCTTCCATGAGCGTGTTGCGATAGTGAGGACGCGAGTTGCATTGTAGATGTCGCTCTTTCTGCTGCTTCGATCGATCAACTTCATTTCTTTCTCCGTACCTATTGCACTCGTCACAGCCCTGGCACTCAACCACGGGAACTTTTTTCGCCAGCGTTACCGATCCAAAGCTGCCATTTCCCAGTTCTTGCATTAGCATATATCTATCGCCAATTGACCTAAGCGGTATATAAAATGGAGGGTTGTCCACATCTGGGGGCGCATTATTCTCCGAACCTTTGACCGGTTTTTTTTCCATGTAACCCATCATGCAACCAAAAATATCTATATAGTAGTGGCAGATCCTGAGGAATGCTAACTGATCAAGGGAGACCTTTCAGGTTGACTTAAATCTAATACTTTTGAACGTCCAAGCGAATATCTGAACACACAAGGGTATAAACAGATGATTCAAACAGCGCTAATGCCAACGCTAACTTGGCAGATCACTCCTTCCACAATCGTTTCGATAATTCGAAGGTATGAGTTGTAGTTGTAAATGGTCGACTTCCCAAATGTCCCAAACTTCGCGTCTTAACCTCGCTTTATATACTCATGCTAGCCGCCCAAGTTTGTGGCATAGCTCCTTCCCTTAAACTTCCCGATCTGGTAATATTGACACGTTGCAAACTGACACAAAGAAAAAAGTGATATTCCGAATTTTGTTGAGGCTGCAGATAGCGTCTTGGACGACCTATGTAGCATAATTATGGTATCACGAACATGAAACGAAACGATGTAGTGTCAACAGAGACAGGAGGGATTACCGGGACACCTTTTTGGTCTTTGTATGATCGGAACATGAGATAAGTGGGCCGTTTCAACTTGAAGCTCAGCTTGACAAGTAAAAACTCAAGAAATGAGGATTTGGCTCTATGTTTGAGTTTTAGGCAGTAATAAGACGACCTAGAATAGCGAGATATGTTATCGGCACGCATGAAGTGTGTCTGGGGTTGACGAGAACTATGAATAAAGTGGACAAGAAATAGGTGCATGTTTAAAGGAAATTTGGATTGCAGTGTCATTTTGAATGTATTATAGCCAGCTATTTGTTTGAGGATGATGAGGGGAAGCTGTCTAAACCCTCCTCTAACAAGGCTGTGTAGATGGCTGGGATTACTACGGTAATATGGTCGGAAGCATTTTCGATCGTTGTCACTTCTTAGCAAATTGGCGCTGTGCGCCGAAGTTATGTAACGTAGCATATATACCACGACTGGTGAGAAAGGGGGAGGTGAGATCTGCGGAACAAAAGTTGCCTCCCATTAAAGAAATGATGGTTATGCAATACCGCAGGTTTAGTTACTGAAACCCCGGATCTTATTCTGGTAGGCAGATCGTTTAAGCTGTTGATAATTGTAGGAATCCCACCTGGTTCTTGTATAGTGCGAATAACATGAGCATAATAAAAAGAATAGTATTACGTGTCAATGTGGATTCCACAAATTGTATAAATACCGGTAGTTTATTCCAGGTGTCGAGATTCCATTCACATCTAGAAAAGCCATGGAGGGGTTCACATCACCAAGTTCATTACAAGTAATAATCTACTAAGTAACACAGCATGTCAATTGACGACATTACCAATAACCTCGCCAATATGCTTGAGTGCTAGCTTCTTTTCATGATCCTTTGTACTTACAGTGTAGCGCCTGGGCATTAGCATATATCACTTTTTACTATTGTGTCATATAGTCATGTGATTCGCGATAACTGCACTTCTTCGAGATTCAACACCTTTTCAACTGTGAAACTCTGACAGCATCTATAGCACAGGTAAATTGCGACATATTGTTACAGCTTTGGAGCTTCTGAGGAATAATTTTTGTGGTTAGTTTCCTTGGATGGTTGTCGAGTTCTGATAACTTATCATTGCACAAAATAATATTGGCTTTCTGGATCTCTATCAGCTAATGTGACTTTGGTGAGGTTATCCGTAATATAGTCAATAGACATATTGTGTTACTTAATTGATTGTTACTTGTGGTGAACTTGGTGATGTGAAGCCCTAAAAGAGCTCACGAAGAATCGGATGATATGACAAAATGGTGTGATACCTCAGATGGTGACCATCTAGGAATCACTCAATTTATCGTACGATCGTTCCTGAGTATTGAGTGAAAAGTTTTACGCTGAATCCAAAATTTGTATAAATACCGACAAACTGTTTAGATATATGGACCACCTATATAGCTGAAATAATCACGGAGAGATATTTATAACCTTCATCTACGAATACCTTCAATCAACCTAATTATGGAAGAATTAAACAAGAACATCAGCAAGCTTTCTATTGCTGATTCAGACTCGCCTCAATAAATAAATCTTGTATATATAAACTGATTGCGTGTCTACTCTAATTAGTTGGAAATCAAATCGCTATTAACGAATATAGCTCTAATTAAGGTGGCAAATGAGTTCCCAGCTTGAACATCTCTGACTATCTTATAAAAGGTCAAAAACTTGGGGGTATCAAAGGACTTTTCGCCGGTTAAACATCAGATCTTGCTCAAATTGACATACATAGTATTAGCATGCAAGCAATTGCCGATAGTTTCACCCAGCAGAATGCTTTGGCTGCTGAATTACAATACAATAATGAAGAAGGTTTGAGTAACGATTTCGTTACTGGAAATGGACTTTTCCAGCGGCTAGCTCCCCAGATTGCCATGCCGCCTATATCATCTCCTCAGGAATTTCTCAGAGCTCATACAGATGACTCTAGGAATCCAGACTGCAAAATAAAGATTGCTCACGGTACCACTACACTGGCTTTCAGATTTCAAGGCGGTATCATTGTGGCTGTAGATTCCCGTGCCACCGCTGGTCAATGGATTGCTTCCCAAACGGTGAAAAAAGTAATCGAAATCAATCCTTTTCTATTAGGAACTATGGCAGGTGGTGCTGCGGATTGTCAATTTTGGGAAACATGGCTAGGAACACAGTGCAGATTGCACGAACTCAAAGAAAAGGAACGTATTTCTGTAGCGGCCGCGTCCAAGATCTTGAGCAATTTGGTTTACGAATATAAAGGGGCTGGTCTATCTATGGGGACGATGATTTGTGGTTACACTAAGAAAGAAGGTCCTACAATTTACTACGTGGATTCTGATGGGACTAGACTAAAAGGAGACCTGTTTTGTGTGGGCTCTGGGCAAACGTTCGCATATGGTGTTCTCGACTCTAACTACAAATGGGAACTATCAGAAGAAGAAGCTTTATACCTTGGGAAACGTTCAATTTTGGCAGCAGCCCATAGAGACGCTTACTCGGGTGGTTCTGTAAATCTCTACCACGTTACGGAGCAAGGTTGGGTTTACCATGGAAACCACAATATTGATACTCTCTTCTGGGATATCAAAGAGAAAGAGGGTTCCTTCAACAACGTCATTGGCTAGCATCAAAATATTGGTGTACAATTAAATAATCTTGAATAAAGCGCGCAAATCATGCAAAAACTATTTTCGTACTGATACAACTAGGGGCAAGATGGGGCCTAAAACTTACAGAAAAAATTCACTTAGTCGCCGCCACTACTGCCATCCTCGCTAGAGGAATCTTTGCCGCTGCTACTGCCGTCGTTATCAGAGTCATCAGAAGAGTCGCTATCGTCGCTTCCGTCAGTATCACTTTTACCCTCACTCGAGGACTCGTCTCCTGAGCTTGACTCCGTTTCACTAGATGCCCTTTTCATGGGCAATAAACTTCTCGTTGGATTGGGAGTAGCAACCCGAGAAGGTTGTTTAGGCTGAAAGAATTTCGATAGCGAACTGGGATCGAAAGAGTCAGAAGGCTTGCCGGAAGGCTGGGAAAAGGCAGTCGTCGACTGGGGATGTATGCTTAGACCTGAAGAACTAACATGTGCACCAGATGGAGTATTAATGGCGCTAGCATTGGTAGCCATTGGTGGTGGCATAGACACCAATTGTTTGACAGAGCCATTTGTTACTTTGATAGTGGCAGCATTAACTGCGGCTGCCAGAATCAAGTTCAAATGCTGGGGATTTTTGTCGATGAGGGCCGTTAGTGGATTGCCCATAATGCCTTTAGATTTAGCGGCTTGCGCTACTTGGTTTATGGTCATCGCAAGTGCCTGGGTTAAAATGCTTGCCATGACTTGCTTATCAAGACCTTTCCGGTCTTTGGTGAGTACCATAAGTTGTTCTTGAAGATATTTCATTGTACGTCGATTATCATCTCCGGGTGTCTGTCTGTCTGCTCGATTGGCAGCCAAAGTTTGCGAAATGTTAGGTTGCTTAGGCTTCGCACCCATCTGTTGAACACTCGAGGCCGATTTCACGGGAGAAGCTGGTTCTGGCTTTTTAGCCCTTTGTAGCTGCTGCTGTTCAAGTTTCAACTGTGCAGCTTTGGCCTTCATCGCAGCGGTTTCTGCCTGTTTCTTTTTCTGCCTTTCCCTCTCCGCAATGTATTCTTCATTTAGTCCCCACAACCAACCTTTCCCCTCCTTTGATACTTTCCTAAACGATTTATTGAGAGAAAGATTGTGCCTTACCGAGCTCTGCCAACCGTCTGGGCAATATTTGTAGTAAGGAAACAATTCCCTGATACCTGCATAGATTCCTGATAAAGACATACCTTTCGAACTTGAATACTTTCGTAGACAAGCTGTTATGAGGTTTGAATAAGAACCTGCAGGCTTGGTTCGGTATTCCAAGGGAATTTCCTCCAAGGTGTAGACTTTTTTCTGCGGTTTGGGGGGTTTCGGTTCCTTTTTTTCTTTCTTCTTGAGGGGGAGCTTCTTTTTTGTAGGCAGCACTTTGTCTTCCTCTATTTTAGGAATTGAGGTCTCACTTACAGATAACGCACCCGGTGTTGAGCTTCTTGACACTTCCACTAACTTGCTGTTACTACTTAGCGTAGTCCCTAGCGAAACTTCATTGACAGGGGCAACAGCTTTTTTCTCCTTTCCTTCTTGCTCGGGAAGGACAAATTGAAACGGAATTTGGCCAATCTGAACCTTAGCTTTATTCTTGAGCTGGACTGTTATGCCTCGTTCAACAAAAGTATCATCCACAAAAGCACCATTCTTACCCATGATTGATAACTCGAATCGACCAGTCCCGAAATTGTAAAATATTTGGGCATGTCTTCGTGAGATTGATTTCGATGGACCTAAGTTCACGTCGACTTTGTGGGAGAAATCGTTTTCCGACCGGCGCCCTATTATGACCTGTAATGTCTGGACATAAAATGTGAAACTCTGGAAGTCTAAACGAGCGTATGCTGAAATCTTGGATTGTTCTGCTTCATTGGTTGTAGGATCGTGGAATTCGGTCATCGCCAGTTGTGAGTTTATGTCATTTGGAGGAGGCTGCGGGGGCTGTTTGTTCACTGCATTTTCTGGAAGAGGAGCAGGCGGCAGCGACATAGTTTGAAACTTGGATGGCGATAAATGCTCTCCCTTCTGGTCTTCCCCAAAATTTTGTTCTTCTTTGGCTTCGAACATCGAAGCGGGTGTATCTTCTCGTGTTCCAGCACCAGGTGATAGAGTACCCGAGTTGTATACGTCGTTCCCAATTGCCGAAGAATCGTTCAAGGACGCCATGTTATGCTCTGCGTTGAGGTTTAGGTTGTTCATGGAATGAGATGGGTTTGAATGAGGCTTCACCTCTTCCAAGCGTTGTAGTGATTGCTGTTCCTGAGGAACAGATCCTTCGATGTCTTCTTTCAAATACTTTCCGTTGGTCGGACCCAGTACTTGCTGTGACTGTTTTTCTGGCTCGTGCAAAGCTTCAGTACTTTCGTCAACAAGTTTACCCAAATCTTCAGGTATGTCATGTTCTAGCAGATCTGCGGACGAGAACAAATCGTCATCATTCTTAGAATCCAGTTCTAATAGCTTGGAAAAGTTCTCGTGGTCCAGAGTCTCTTGTATGTCCAGCTTTAGGCTAGGGTCGTCTATCAAGTTTTTCGAATGCCCATCGTCCTTCTCCGGGTCAAAATCACTGCCCGACTGCGAACCCTCAGGAGACTGCTCTTCATTCAAGCTTTTGGTTAGATGTTGTGACAGATCCTGCGGAAGTTGGCCAAGTGGTTCTTCGTCTGAATCATGATCTGATCTATGCTCACTGGTGCTGCCAGTAGCAGCGGCACCGATGGCATCCACAGATGATTCCATACTCATGATGTCCATTCAAAGATCAGTATCCTAAAGCAAGTTTTAGCTTTGGTCCTCTCTTAGCAAACAACAAGTGACTCGGCTATTGTCCAGATAAAGCGCCTTGTGTGAAATATCCGTAACTAAAAGAAAATAATAACAAAAAGTGCCAAGAAGCGCCGAAGAATTTGACACTCCACACTCGTCAAAGTTCTGGCTTCGAATGAAACTCAGTCTCGTGCGACAGGAAGCCTCAAACCTAGCTTCAATAATGCTGTTTTGGTTCCTATGTTGTGTATACCAAAGTAACGTCATCCCAGTGTTTGAATTTTTCCACCAGGATAGATCACATCATACGTGGTTATTGGGCGGTAAAACTGACTGGCAGCTTTCGCGTAGACCATGAAATTCAACGATTATGTGAACATCTTACTTGAAAGTATTTTATGGGGTTACTAGTGCTTTTATATCAAATACGTAGATGTAAGTTGTGTACACTGTCATGAATTTCCGCGCTGCTAGCCTATGGTCTTTGTCAGGGCAAGTCTATTAATGGCGCCTTTCCACCTGGTCACGGAAAACGCTCGTTGCTATTTCAACCTTTTCTTTTACAGTGGTTTTGGTAATTCGCAATGTGGAATCCGTATCTGTCCTCAATCAGTATGCTTCTAGCCACGCTTGTCAATTCGGAGCTCTCTAGCACGAACTCTTTCTGCAGGCGTCAGAACCCAGGAAATGCCGTCGATAATCTCTTGCTTGACATCATTGGTTATGGGATCAAAGTCATCATCCTCTAATCCTGTTATGAGTACTATTTGCGTAAGCTTTGTGAATTTTTCGCGCAACACATACTGGTCCTCGCACACAATGGCTATCAGAGAGCTTAGCTCACGGTCGAGTTTGATTGACCCAAGTTCATTGACCTGCAACGCCCATAGCCGTGTAGAAACCTGGCTCACCATAAAGTCCACAATGCAGCTCAGCAGTTGTGAATAACAACGTTTGTAAAGGGTGTTGGCATATGGAATCATACATTCTCCCCAGTCGGCTGCAAACAGCTGTAGATGAGACATATCCTCGAAATCTACAGCGCTGGAAAGATATTCGTTTTCTGGTCCTCGAATGAATAGAGGGCCAAGTATTTTGCGGATCTTTGGTTGCAACAAATTGTCAAATAACTGCTTGACAGCCCATTGCAAAAGTTTGCTGGTTTGAGTCAGAAGGCTTTGTTCAGTACTTTCGATTTTTTCACTGAGCATTTGAGCTTCAAGCTTGAAGGGATAATTATCACTCAGTAATTTTGGATTGTCCTGTAAAAGATCTTTTGTAAGTAACTTTTGCAAAAATTCACCCCCAATCCCTATTGTGTTGACGTAAATCAAGTAGTGGTGCAATTTCAGCACGGATTCTTCATCCGCGTAAACGGCCTGCAGATTCGACTGAATGTTGGAAAGAGCACTCGACGCAGCGCCTTTAAAATTAAATCTCAAATTCGTCAACTTTGACGGATCCATAACACCCGGCGATGCGGCTCGAGATGCATTGTTAGATTCGGAATGTGGTACGTATTGTCTTAATCCGATAACACTTGACAACCGCGGTTGGATCTGTCTTAGGTTGTGTTGCAAAAACTTGATCAAATATTCATTTTGCAGAAACCTTTTCAGTATTTCCAAAAAATCACTTAGCAAGAGGCTCTGGCCAGTATTAACATTCAAAATGAGGCAAGTTCTTAACAGTAGTGTTAGGTCTTCCACAATGGACGAAAAAGCATAACTTGAAATATCGTCGTGATTATAAGGTTTTTTAGAAATGTACTTGTTCAGCGACGGTAATGATTCCAGGGCCACCATTTTTGTGAATGAAGCATGTAAGTAGTAATTGGCTAATTTTTGGAAGCTTTTCAGAAATCCAGAATCGTGGATTTTGAAATAGAAATGACCTTCCGAAATGGGAGTAGGCAACATCAAATCCCCTTCCTTGACCACAACGTCACTAAATTCGTACCACTTAAGGGCAAAGAAGCGACAATACATGGACCAGTTTTGCAAAATCGTAGAATATTCGTTCATTATGTTGGAGACCGGTCCGATGGACGGGGTCTCAGTCACAAGCCCTCCTGGTGAAATAGACTCTTTCTCAAAATCCTGTATGGATTGCAACATTTCCTCAACTTTCCTAGTTTCCAAAAAGCTATCCAAAACCAGTCCCGCTTGCATATCTGCTTCGCGCTGAACTTTAGTCATGATATGAACCATATGTTGTTTGCCATAGTACTCTGAGATTATTCTAGAGTGTTCGTTGATTATAGTTGAGACTATTTTGAACAAATGGAAAAGTGCCTTGGCATAAAATGTAGTGTTATCGGGGACCGCACCAGTCATTATCTTCCTACTTTGCGTGGCAATGATATCGCACACGTATCTGGAATATAAGTCGAGCCCCATTTCCGACCTTTGAATCAATGGGAAAAGCTGGAATACAGAGCTTAACTCGCTGACGTCTTGATTGCGAGCAGCTCTTTGGAATTTCTCCTGAAATGCTTTCGCAAGTATTTCAGTCCATTGTTCGACCAGTACGCGCGGTTCCTCTGGAATTTCTGCTGAGGGCACTACTTTGCGAGCAAAGCGAGAATTTATAACGAGAGGCGGTAGTTTGAGGATTGCGTCGATGCCAGTACCAGCGAGTTTGTAGTCCGCGCGCTGGAGCGCCTCGTGGACCATGAAGACGTTGCGTTTTAGTACCTGGACGTCGGTGACAAACTGAAGCGTTTTAACCACTAATTGACGCTCATGGTCCACGGACTTGATGCGGGAAGAGATCTGCAGAGCCAACTCTTTCGAAATTGATATATCTTCCAAAGCGTGATGTAGTTTGGCTAGTGTTTGAGTCAGTTTAGTTCTCTGAAGTTCCATTCTTCGCACATTTTGATTTAATAGAGTATGTGATGATCGCAAGTAGTCATCCAATGATCTTTGCGTGGATGAATGATCGTTTGAGATCACATTTTGTAGTTTAGCTAGTTGCGATACGGTCGAGATTTTGGACATTACTGTGTGGTATTTAGCCAAATTGGTGGACAGTTTTGTTTCTAGGGTTTGGGAATCGCTTGGAAGCATGGGGAATTGGGATTCCATGGCCAGTTAGGAGCCCACAAAGTGGGATTTAAGTTTTGTTCTATATACATTTTGAAAATGTAACTTTAATGTTGATACATATTTACCGATCTATTTGTTCTAAAAATCAAGACTTTTGACGCTTTAATGTAATGTGCTCGTACGTTATAACAGAAATGAAAAAAGAGTAGAGGAGAACAGGTTGCTTAGATTCGACATGTTGCCGTCAGTCACTTCTAACATTACAATCTCGATGCTTTGAAGATTGCAATTCGTGATCAAAACTAAGGAATTGAGTCAAAATGCATTGCAAACTGTCTGGTTAGTGAGTATTATTCAAGGTAACCAAATCGTTCAGCAATACCGCTAAGCCATAGAGGACGACAGCTGGTTTCGAATGGTACGCGCAATTAGTTACCTTGCACAAATTAAATTCTGATTGTTTTAGAAAATATTAATTACATTTTAGAAGAAACGATTTTCCCGCGGTATGATGCATAGAGTTGATCTCTCGATTGCACTAGTTTTTGTAAAAGTTCCCTTCTTACGACAGAGGAGGCCAGAAGGCGTCAGGTCCCTTGCTTTCTGCTCCGTCGTTTTACCTGGCCCTTTGCTGCTATTTTTACTTTCTCGCATTCATTACTAGGCTGTGGCATGAACAGGCTGCTCTTCGTCAACCCAGTGGTGCTCGGAAGTTTCCTGGTGCGGAATTTCAACGCCGCTGCCCTCCTCGATACCTTCTTCTTCTTCGTAGTCGTATTCTGCGTGTCTTAACGACAGACTGGGCTTGACCTGAGCCGCGTCCAAGGTCCACTCATTCAAAGCAGTCTCGGCATCAATAATGATTTGTTTGGAGGCTTCGTAACCGTCGTAAGCTGGACGCGTTTCACCGGGAGTCACTGGGGAATCATCCAAAAGCTCCAAAAGCGCCTTACCGTATCCGGCAATGAGGGCGAGCTTTTCAGAATGCTCCACGACAGAGTCAAACTGATAGTTGAACGCGGCGCGCAGCTTTGAACGCGTGATGTTGGAGAGTTGCGCCTCGGCCACAAGCGACTCGGCCTCGGCACGCACAAGCTCTTGCTCGAGGATCTCGATCTTGGGCGATGCAGGATCCTTGTACTTCAGGTACGCAATCTTGTCGGTGATTTTGGCTTTGCGGTCACGTGATGGCTGCACTGAGCCTTCGATATCGCGAATGGACTTTACCGTGAGACGGTACTGGTCGTAGCGGTCGATGAACTGGTCGTCGAGCTCGCTCATCTCGTAGATTAGCACACCCAGCTTATCGGTGATGTCGGACACATCGTCGTCGTTTTCCAGACCCCACACGGAGAGCTGGCGAGCCGCGTCACGCCTTTCGTTTGCCGCGACTTCAATTGACCGCAACACGTTTTTCTCGATTTTCACGAGCTGCGATAGCTTGCGGGCCAGTTCCGGACCAAAAGCGCCTGCTGTGTTTTTCCGCAGCGAGTTGGCGAGTCCACCTCTGCCGAAAAACCGGTTTTTGGTGCTTGAAGGAGGAGGAGCAGGATTTTGGAGCTGAGAAGCGGTTGGCGCTCTGGAATTTCTCAAGGAGTAAGTTCTGTGCATATTAACTGATCCCTAGCGTGTATTTACGTAGTAGAAAAGGCCGATACAATTACCTGTAAGTCTGACTTTCCGTTCTGGCAAGAAGGGACAAATAAACAAGTAACAGGAAAGAAAGGCCCTTTATATATATATACCCCTGGAACTATAATGTGAAAAAAATAGGGGGCGCTGACGAGCCAGCAAAAAAATTAATTCCAGCGTTTTCGTACAAGCGTATGAAGATATAAATGAAATAATGTATGTAGGGTTTCTTTTTTTTTCCTTTTTTTGCTATGCTGGAACAGGAAGGGACCAAATTGTATACCAGAAACTCGACTACAAGCAAAAGCATTACTGGAGAACTGGAGAGCTGGAGAGCTAGAGAACTGGAGATGTAGTGTTAATGGTTCGAGGTCGAAGAACGTCATGGGTAACGAGTTAGGTTATATATACACAAACAAGATAGGAGAACAAGTGTTTTTAGGCTTAGTCTTTAGTCTTTCTCATACGTCCTGTTCCTGTCTGCGTAGAACGCAATTACGTAACGCGTAGAAGCCCGCTTGATTTTTTCCATGCATCGAACTAGAACATCGTACGTCATGAGTCTTCGCGTTTGCCGTGCATTGGAAAAGTACGGTTCGATTATTGTTCAAACTACCAATAGGTGAAGAACTTCCGAATAGGGCAAGCTTGTCTCGATTTCTCTTCAATACAGTTCCTTCTGAAGTTGTGGCAGAAAGTAGGCTTTCTCTATTCTCTACCGCTTAAGCCGGAATCTCACCGTTGATAATGGCATTCAATCGTCTCTCCTTTTCCTCGTCTAGTTTCTTGGTGTTGATTTCGTCGTCGTTCTTGATTCGCAGCTTGCTCAGCTCGTTGGGAATCACAAACGCCGGATGCTCCAAATCACAGTCTGCCCGGCCCAAAGGACAGAAGCCGGTAACGTACCGCGGGCAGATGGCCTTCTTGACATGTCTCTTCTTACACTGGGCACCTGCTGGGCAAAACCCCATCCTATACTCTTCACACTCCTGGATTTTGGTACTCGGGTCCAGATGTAGGTACTGACACTCTGGAGACTGTGTGCAGTATCCATTCTTAGAGAAGAACACACATTCGGGCATTTTCCGCAGGTTGTACTCGTGTAGGTATTCGCACTGGTCATTCTTCTTGCATAGGCCACGCAGCCAGTGCTTGCAAACTATCTTGTTGTGGAAAATCGGTAGTACGTGTTTGTTCGGGCACGAATTGCCATTCGGGCACGACGCGGGGCCTTCTCTCGGGTTATAAAACTCGCAAACTGGCCGATCTGGGTCCAGTGAAAACGAATACTCCTGTCGCAGGAATGGCTCGAATTTAAACGGGTAGTGTGACGTATCTAGGTGGACTTTCGACATTGGAGGTGATGTGGGTGATGTTGGTGATGAGAATAATGCTAATTATTATAATGTTGATGAATAATTAATTTTTGGCCTTGGGTCACATGCTCAAATTCCTGTGTAAAGACCACACCCGCTAGGTCTCCATCCTGCAACGCGGCCTGCTTAGTACCCCTATCCTTATATATTCACAGCGGCTAGCACAAACGTCAATAGAAATGGAATTTTGAAACTAGGTTTGTCCCAAATCAAACTATTCACATCCACGGATTCCTTGCCTGTTCTAAGTACGTACTTCGAAAGCCCCCAGGTAGACTTCTTATCGACAAGCCCTCTGTTCTCAAGCCATTGGATGCCAAGTAGTCCGCAAGCCGTTATGAATACCAGCGCTGTGGAAATTTTCCCAATTACAATACCGGCAACGACCCCTACAATCGAGCCCAAACACAGCTGCTTATAGTTCAGCTTGCGGACAGTGGTTTTGGCACTCTGCGCAGGAAGCCCCACTTCTTCAGGAAGTGCTTGATGGCGTTGTTTTACGTCCAAGATCGTATCGTTTTGGAGGGCATAGTTACTTGAGAAATGCGGCAATGCCAACACCAATGCTGCCATACCACCAAAGCCAAGGACCCTGTGTGAGGACCTGCCCAGGAATCTAGCGTTCTTGGGGAGGGGGCGTGCAGACATGAACCTCACTGGTGTGGCCACCAATTTCCTCAATTGGAGAGCAGCAACTCTCTGCGCATAAAAAGGCTTTATCATATTCATAGTTCCTCAAACAGCAGTGAACAGTCCAGATTTATGCCTAAAGTACTCTATCGCGCTGGGACTGAATATTCTGTGTTGAGAGGTACGTGTTCGCTTAACCTTCCTAATGACTTGAGCCCTTCCCTTTAATTTGCCATGCGCTATATACCTACGTACGAAGCACAGTATGATCAATAACAAGCAGCATCAACTCTAAAAAACCAGGGTTATGCGTTATTGTGAGCGGGGAACGCCGTATTCTCCCATATTCCCAGTTTCAACACCATCAATGCCAAAGCAATTAATAAAGTTTTCCGGTTACCTATCAACCAAAACTCAGTTCAGGAGTGGAGTGGTAATAGTCTTCTGTCGGCGACAACCATGCCCACATAAGCCCACTGAACATATGTTGTCATGCGTGTCACGGTTCCAGCATACCATCCGCGATGATATCATAATATTCCACTGTTTGGGACCATTTGCATCATTAATGCGCTTCCCTAATCTCTTCAACTCCAGTAGCGTCGCCTAATTTGAACCTGTTGGCAAATGTTTCAAGCTTCTGCCAGTTTTCGTTACGCTCCTCTTTGCGCCTTTGAGTTTCTTTGGCACTTGTCAAATACAAGGAGTTGCAATTATCATAAAGGACTGGATTTGTTTCCAGGAAGATTTTCAAAGCTTTGAAAGCCATAGCATGAATTGCCCGATTCCAGGAACCTGAGCTGATTGCTTGCTCTACCAACACATACGGATCCGACGTACGATTGCCATTTTCACCGCCATGCGATTCTAGATCCAATTGCGATGTGAGCTCATACAATGCTGGGAAAATTACCGGTAGAATAACTTCGGCATTTTCAATGCACAAATTTAAAAAATACTCATTATTCCAGTAACTGAGAACCTTTTCAGAAACTTGGAAGTGCGGAGATGAGATACATTTCGCAAGCTGCACAAACAGAGGTACTTCAACTTTGATAAATTCCAGCGGTTCTATCACCTCAAAAATATCCTCTATCTCGTTTAGAAACATAATTTCTTTCGTAGAATTAATCTTGGGCCAGTATCTTAACAGACCCATTACTACTTCTTCCGTTAAAAGCGGCTCTTTTTCTAGAAACTGCACAATGCAGTATGCCAACTGAGGGTGGTACAGTGACAAAGAGCGGACCTTATGCAGAGGTATTAAAACCCGTACCAAAAATATTTTGTGCTCCTCTTTCAACGGTAGTGCAAATCCGTTAATGATAGATCCCAAAATTTCAAGTAGTTCGGCAATACCGTTGAACCTTTCAGTTTCATAAGCAAACTGCAAGAAAATGTTGTTGATAGAACGACGAATGAAGCTCCTAAGACTTAAGAACTTACCGTAGATACGATGCAACGTCGTTTTGAGACAGTCCCTTTCCCTTATGTCCTCACTATCAAAAAGCTCCAGAAGCCTCAGAATAAAGTCTTGATCAATATATTGCTTTGCAATTTGGTGGTTGAAGTCGGGGCTTTCAACAAATCTCAAGAAAAATTCGTAAACGCATTGCATATGTGGCCATGCCAGCTCATTCACAGGCTCATCTTCATCTGGGTCAAAAACTTCACCGACAGGGTTCACTGGAGGAGGAATTGGTCTGAATAAGTTATTCTTGAACATGCTCACAACATGCGCGTACATTTCTTCAGTGTATGCGAATCTGTTAGTTACGACAAATTCAATCAATTCTTGTAACGTAATACGTTTGATCTCTTTGCCCTGAATATCAAAACTAGGGTCACCGAAATCAAAAATCGTGTTACATTGGTCCACTTTTGCAATGAATAGTGAAATTTGCTCCTCGGGTGAGACGTCATCAAAATGGGGTAATTTCGTAAGTTGGGTATAGCGTGAAGGTTCAAACCTCGAGGATGAGTGCCTTTGTGGACTTTTTATTAGGTCCAAATCCACCTCTGGGTTTAGTTTGGAAGGGTTTTGTAAACGCTCAAAGGAGTGCGAAGAGCGCGGAATAGCGATGCCGTTCGAAGAAGCACCACTATCCTTATGCGATGCGGAGCTTGATCCTGCTGCCGGTACTGCTAGCGAAACGCTCGCCGTGCTAGGAGAAAAAGGCAAGGAAGCCGCAGCGATCAATGTGGGTTGTGACGATTTTGACGGCTGATTGATGTTTCCCATGACTTCCAGCTTTTTCTGGCTAGTTGAAGGTGTATTTGAGCTTTCTGCATGTGCACCGCTCGAGGCTGAAGATGCAGCAGTTCTTGTCCCATTGCTAGAGCCATTAGTGGAACTCGTACCATTTTTGGGTTTTGAAGGCTTGGCATTATTAGAAACTGAGCCTGGACTCGAGCTCTTTTTCTCGCTCGAGGCCTTGGTATTGGCCGCTACTGCAGTACCATTGCCACTAGGAGAGCTGTGGCTGGGAGAAGAGTTCTTTTTGGTCTCCTCTTTGTCCTTCTTTTTGCCTCCAGACGAACCGGATCCTGTGGTTTTTTTGATCAGCTTTTAAAGGAGGATATTGTTAGTAAATGGCCCAAAAAAAACTTAGAAAAACAGCATTCCTAATGCCTTCCATGCTACAATTGTACTAACCTTTTGCTTAAAACCTCGCATCATCTTGGGCTCCTGATATTTCCGCCTCTTGATTTCCGTTTCCTTTTCCTTAGTTTATTATTGTTGATATTCTTCCTTCAAAATCCTATTATTACGTGGTATGCTGTTGTGGTATATGTTGCTAAAGGGGGCCTTAAGTACGGTGTGAACAAAGTGCGGGTTACACCAGGTTCAAACTGGCACATACAAAGCTTCACCAACCCGCTTATTGGATCATTCATCATCACCTCTTACCTTGGGCCTGCTCTTAGTGTGGTGGTACAGTTAGGTCGTAATCATCTATGTAAGTTTTGATAAATTAGTAGGAACAATCTGTTTGAGGTCCGAATTTCTGATATGCCAACCAGCACTTCAATGGAGGATGGTCGGTGATTTCACCCCAATGCTCGTGCTTCGTTCCTAAGAGCTCGTCTCGTTCACTTGTTTCCTCCTACGAGCTCCCTCTCTAGCCCAAAATTCGTCTCTATAAATTTCCCAGCCCTCGCGAACCTCAGCGCTAAAGGCTCTCGGGTTCAAGACAAGTTTAACGTCAATTGCACCTATTCGCGGCTGCGATCGCAGTGCAACAGATTCCCAGAATGGGCAAGCTCCGATTCTCGCCGGTAAAAGTTTTCGTGAAATCGTTAAGTTGATTGCTGCTGCTATTCGACACATCCATCGTACCAGATCAATGCTCAGATCTGGAATTGTGCTTTTCACTTTCACTAGCTTGACATTAAACTGACGAATGCCTTTGTTAGTTGACGTGAAGAACTTGCGAGGTATTACAATAGTACGACGGTATTCGCCGCTCAAATGAAATAGTATCACCGTAACCGATATGAATATCAAGACGAATTGAAGTGCAATCTTGAAAATACCACGTACCGTTTCCTGCGAGAAATACAGCTCATAAAAGGCCGAAGCTGCAATGCCAATAAGTAACGATAAGAAGAGTGTAAATTGCCATTTCAGGATTTTTTGTTCGCGAGCCTGGCGTCTGAGGTCATCTTCCAGGATAAGTAGGTTTCTAAATATCATCGAAGCGGGTGAAATGTCAGTTGTGCTCTTCAGATTCTTGCTAGAACTTCGACTGCTGGAACGCCTCCTACGGGCGCTACCGCTTTGCGTTGCTCCTCCAGCGCTTGGCGTACGAGGGGTGGAAGGTTTGTGCCCGGTCTTTACTGGTCGTCTACGTGTTTTGACAGGTGTCTCATCCCCAAACTCTTGAAATTCCTCAATCTTCACCACTGGAAAATCATGCTCAGTCATATAAGTCTCGGGAGTTCCCTCTGGTGCCAGATCAGTTCGTTTTGTCTTTCCATAGCTCAATTCTCGAACCTGATCCATTACAAAGGCTTGCAAAAGCTTGCGAAAGCTAACAAATGGATCTGGAGACGCTTCAATCTTCCTTTTCAAGATGTAAATGTAAACAAATTTTGGCAGGTCATTATAGTATTGTTGAAATCTGAGCATCTAAAAACAAAATCAGCATCACTAAACTAGAGAAAAGTTTCAGATCAATTCTATGATCGACTACATGGAACAGGTGCTCCGTTCTTTTGAAGTAGGTACAGGATGGAATCGAGACAATAGCTATGAAAATATCACAGCGACTTCGGAAAATGTACTGAATTTCAACATTCCGGTGGGACTTAAATGCCAAGTTTCGAATAACTCTACGCCACATACGTATTCTACATTTGAATTGTCGAATAACAAGGTAATCAATGGGTCTTTGGCGTACCTTTATACAAACCGCCGTAGTTTGGAGAAATACGTGTGCAGTTCTCGTAATATACAGCTACAAGATGCTTCAGAAACCTACCGTCAAATACGGCCCCTCTACCGATATCGTGAATCCAGAAAACGGTTTGAGCCCTCGACGCTGTGGTTCGGGCGTATGTACTATCCGAGCTCCACTTTAGAGGCCATGGTCGTGAAACGGCTGAGCCCGGAGACACAATTGGTTGCCAAATGTCTTAGCAGCCTGGCTCGTACCAGCGTGCTAACCTTGTATTGGCAAAAGGACTCTGGCCAGAACTGTCATGAGTGGATTGCTTCCTCGAATGAAGGTCTCATCGGCTATCGCATTTTGCATAATTTCGTTGGTAGCCAATCGAAACTCAATACCTCACTGTACAATAATTCATCCCTTTCGATAGGTGCAGAATTATGGGTTGGACTATTGAATACTAGTCCAGCATGCTCTACAACCCTAAGATATTGTACATATTCTGCAAACACAGGAAAACCATTGACCATGACTTTGTCTTGGAACCCACTTTTTGGGCATGTCTCGTCGACTTACTCCGTGAAAACTTCTTCTTCCACTACTATGAGTGCGAAGTACGATTTCAACTTGTACTCTATTGAATCTAATCTTTCATTGGGCTGCGATTTATGGAAAAGTGGAAACCAAAAGTCAACACCTGCGGTGCAAGGACTTAAGGATTCCACAGATCATCCCCAGTCTACGCGCAGCGTCGATACAAAAGATAGTTCGATGTTTTATCACTTAACAGGAGGATCTTCAAACTCGCAAAAGTTGCTAGATGACCTCAACGTTACATTTTCATCATCCTTGAATAAAATCAACAAGGAAAGATCAATCATCCAAAAGTTTGAAAACTCTCTTATAGCAGCTGAGTTTACTAGCGTCTGGAGAATTAGCACGAGTCTAAGGGATAAAAACCTTAAGATTTTATGGGAAGGCAGGTACAAAGGCTTTTTGATATCTGCTGGCGCTGAACTTACGAATACTCCAATTGATTTGCCATCCAATATTGTCGAAGAACCAAAGACGACCAGTCTTTTTAAGCTTGCAAAGTCTGGCATTCAATTGCAATACTCTATGTAAACCCGATTAAAAATGCATTAATAACATTATCTTTCTCCTGCTAACTACGAGTACAAGCCTAAAATTGCTTGCGTTGTCTCTTGCTTCTAAATCCTGCTTCGTAATCTTTTAATTCGCTCCGCAAGGTTTCTGCTAGATCGCCATCATCATATGCGTCCAATTGAAACCATAAATTGTAACCTGTTAGCCTTGTGCCACGCTCGAGAATTCTTGACATGTGCTCCCGAACTCTATCTGCCGGGTTCACTGAATTGGTCATGATAGTTTTAAATTTTCTGTGAATATTTGTAAGTCTGACAGTCATGGTCGTGTAAAGCGGATCAGGACATTGCGGATCTTCGAAAATATCATAATCCTCATCCGATTTTTCTGGGTCATCTTTAGTAGCAAGCATCCTCTTACGTCTTTTCTCCCTGTACTTCTCCACCTCTTTCCGGTTATGAATAAGAATCCACGACATCACATATGATTCCTCATCTTCTAAAGGCTCTAATATCGCATCTTTGGGGAAGCTGAATCTTTTGTTGGGGTTCTCCACGTACTCAAAGACAATATCCGCATTGTTCATGTACTTTTGCTGGAAAGTTGTCAATTGCATAGACTTGTCTTCGGGCTCTAGTGGACGATCAACATTTTTCCTCTTTGTATATTTTCGTTTTTGTCTGGGTTCCGCTGTACCGTCTGTGGACGCTGGATCTTTCACCGAATTAGGCGACGCCTCAACTTTTACTTGTTTATCTTCTGGTACTCTGGAGGTAGGCAGTTCTGGTGGAATGATCGGTCGACTTTTGTCAGCGATTTTCCTCTCATTGATACTAGTTTGGATGGTATTTTGCGCCGTAGCCATATCTTGAGTGGTTACTGTGGAAGTAGTTGATGTGGTAGGCTTCCAACCTTGAGGTGCTGACATTTTCCTGGCTTTTTCGATGTATTTCTTGAACTCTTCAACCTGTTGCGACGTCGCCCTTCCTCCAGCTACTATGACCATTAGAGAATTGAGCTCCGGATTCTTTTGAGCCATCAGATTCAGGTTGGTAATCATTCTCTGGTCCTCAGTGGACTGATGAATTATTCTCTTTTGCTGGGGCGTTTGGGATCTCGATCTTGGACCTTGCGGATTTTCTTCTCTGCGTTGACGACGCTTTACAGGTTGTTTCTTAGTATGCGACTGCACCTGAGCCTTTAAACCTGAACCTAAACCTGGTTCGGTGCTTGTCACAGATGATTTAAGTTGTAACGGTTGCTGCTGCTGTTGTTCTTTACCCTGTTTCTTAACCCATTGCTGCTGTTTCCGCTGTTCTTGTCTTTTTTTTTTGTCTTCCAACTCTTGTTTCTTGCGGTCCTCCTTGTTGCGCTTTTTCTGTTCAATGGCATCATTCCATTTCTTCTCAGTTTCCTCATTCTTAACAATGAAAAGACGAACTGAGAAGGCGTGGGGTCCTCCAAACATCACACAGTCGCACAATTTGTGCATTTTCTCTCTGGCAGCACTCGCATCAACACTATCCGGATCCAGACCTTCTTGTTCGAGCCTTTCCTTCTCTCCTGGGCTCAGGAACTGCTTGGACCACAGCATATCAAACATCTCTGAACTTATCCAAGTTCGTCTGGAGCTCAACATAGAACTATACAGGACAGCTGAATCTCTGACTGAAAGCGGATGTGTCAAAGTCGCTTTGTACTGCGGTAGTGCTACCGATGATGGAAGTCCTTCAATTTGCTGGAATGGGCGCCCACCGTTTTCTTCCACTAGACCATACGTATCCAACTCTTCCACTTTTTTGCTGTTTTTCGATCCTCCAGAGGCCTCTGGGGCGCTGGTTCTAGCTCTCAACCTGCTACTACGTGACATGTAGCCGTTCTTTGGATGCTCAGGTTGAGGCTGTATTCGGATGACAGAATCGTTTGTTGGTAAGTTCTTCACTGAATTATCAACAGGCCATAAATTGAGGTAGGATCATCTGACAGATGACTTAATAGTACAAAGTGATTGCTGATGTAACAAGCATGTTAAAGTTCATTTGGTACCTACTAATACATATTTCTTGACTAGTTAGGACTCAACTATTTTCTCGCGCCCTGTTCTCCAACGATAGTGGTGTTACTCATTCGTGAAACTTATTCCCGGTAAGAAACTAAAGAGCTAAAGACTGGAAAAACTCGAATAGCCGAGTGGGTCACTATTGATATGTCACTGTTATTATACTTTTAACGTGAAGAGCTGAAGAGAGAGCTACCATGATGATTTAGGCTGAGGAGCAAACGAGCAATTGCTCTTAACTTACGCCAAGGTTCACCAGTATTAGGTTTTGTCGTCAAAGCAATTTGATGAATCGGCTAATAACTTCTTGCTGCTGCGAACTAGAATCGAGGAGTATTAATTCCATGTTCCGCGTTCAACAGATATCTGAAGCTCTTAATATCAGTGACATCAGCAGTAACCTGCATTTGATTAAATTTTATCTGGTGAGTCAGGTCAAGTACGATACGACAAAGCCGCGTTTGGTCTGCGCCAGCGCTTATTCTCATCCCGAGGGTATATAATTAGGCCTCGATAAAAATATGTGGAATTACCTTCTCACCCCTTTGATCCAAATTCCTCGCCTGCGCTAAGGTCCTTAGCCAATGGCAGTCACAATCAGGGATTTTTGTTATCCCTCCTCCATTGGATTAGACCAAAGCGTGAACCCATGCTCAACTGCACAAAGTCCAATGTGAACAAAATGAATAGAAAATATGACAAGAAAACCAGGTCTTCGTTACTTCTGTAAAAAGTTAAAAAATAGACTACATAAAGATTAATTTTTACTCATCCTTGTATGTACCAATTGGGTCAAACCAGCCTGTCGACACCAGGTAAGAGTCCGGGTGGCTCAACTTGTCCATATCCTCCTGTGAGAGTTTAAAGTCAAACACGGCTAAATTAGATTTCATTCTCTCCTCATGAACAGTTTTCGGCAGCGTCACAAACCCTTGCTGTAGTGACCAGCGCAGCAATATGTTGGCCTCGGGACGACCGTATTTCTTGGCTAACGCAGCTAGATCGGGGTCATCTCCAAACTTTTATCCCCTTATCAAGGGAGAGAACGCCCCCAAAAGAACACCCTTCTCTTTGCAAAAGCTTACAACTTCCTCCCTCATGAGCCAAGAATGCAACTCTATCTGATTGACTGCCGGTGGGATAGAAAAACCTTCCCCTAAAAATTTCTTGGAGGTGTTTCACAGCGTAGTTCGACACACCTATTGACCTCACCTTCTTTTCACCCACAGCCTCCTGAAGAGCCTTCCATGTGCCCACACGCTTTTCTTTGTTCGACATTGGCGAGTGAATCAACAGAAGATCAATGTTCTCAAGACCGTGAGACTTTGCAATGTCATAACGCTCTTCAATTGCTTTTTTTGCCAAACGTAGCCATTCGACTCCATCAATTTTGTGGTATAGAACACGTCGCTTCTTTTGTTATTTAAAGGGTCTTCCTTAAGCCATTGTGAGATTGCCTGGCAGACCCCTTCTTCATGCTTATAAAGCTGAGAGCTGTCAATGTGGCGATAGCCCACTTTGAGACTTGTATGCACGATGTCCCTTGTCTGCTCTGGTGGTGTCTGATAGACGCCGGGAGCAATTGCCGGGATACTGTCCCGAGTTCAGCTTGTACGATTGTTGAGAAGAAGTCATTTTTATGGGCCTGTATGGAATGGAGAACTCTTTTTGTTGCTGCTTGTTGGAATTCTGAACATTACAATGAAGCTACTCCTTTCGGCTAGAGAGATAGCTTACATAGTTTTAGGATGGTCAACTGTTTACAACAACGATTTGTTATCATTTGTCATCATGGTTGTGTGTTCAAAGACTGTACATTTATTATCATGGAGAGTGTAGAACGGCGTACGAATTGGTAGCTGGATGCCAGAAAACCCTTTACCGAAACATGAGATGTTCGAATTAACTGCGAGCTTGAGCTATGTCCTGAAACGCCAAGAATTAGCACATCGCACGTGATTAATAACATTACTAATTCATTCTAATCGATGTTACTGTCGTCTCGTGCCGTACCATTCGATATCAGTTTGGGCTCCAAATCCTCTTTTGAGATATCGGAAGACTCTCGAGACGTCGTGTAGACCTTCCACAATTGGCTTATTACCAATACTCACGCTGACTTTGGGACTAGTATCGCAGTTCTTGTCCTGACAACTGGTGAGAGAGCACACAAAATTAGCTAGGAAATCAGAATCACTTCGTACCATTGTGTCATTTACCAGATGATTGTCTTGATGGGAATCAGTTATCTATATACTATATAGAAATAACTAAAGTAAGTATCACTTGTCTTCTTATTATCAGTACCTAGCTATTCTAGTTGGGTCAGTTAGCTCTACTTATACATGAGATCTTGACTTGAGGCACAGTCTTTTGAAACAACTCGAAACCATCCTTTGAGGTTACCTATTAGTGAGGATGCCTATCTTCATACGAAAATGATCGCCGATACCAATCTGTGCTCTAGAACACTGAGAGGGTGCTCACCAAACGGAAGATTGAAATTGGATGCCACGGTTCTAGCACACAGTACTAGAGCGTAAACCATTTAAACTCTTGGGTTATCTTCAATTAGTATTACAACTGTCGACCCACCTTATCACTTTGTGCTTGATTGATGTCCCTTTCAATGTTCGATACCAGAGCAATCTTCGCCCTTCGTAATCACACAGTCTGATGATATCAATATCACATTGTAGTTATTACAATTTGTGTGCTAACAAGCCCAAGAGTAAAAAGCCCGGAAAGGGTACCACCGTTGCTCCGCGTAACTTGAAAGATGATAAATGCCTACCTAAGAAACTTTGTAAAGATTCCAGACTCAAATACACCTGTGGGTGCTATTTCTGTATGTGTCACGAATTCCAAGTCCAAGCTTACAAAATGAGCAAGGTTCGAGTTTATACTCTGTTATCCAGGGTTGCGACTTTTTATGCAGGATCCAATTCTAGCAACAATATCATTGAGATTGGTAGTGTGACCTTAACTAGCTAATGTGATGAAAACGAAAGAGCTTGCTCGAAATGCCGCTTCGTCAAAAAGTTTGTATTGCTCAAAGACGTTGATGGCAAAGGCATTTGGCCCTCTCTAGAAGAGAAGAAAAATGCCCACATACAAGCAGGAAATGACGGCCGAAATCCGTGAGGAAGAAAGGACTCAAACCGCCAAGTTCAGTTGTGAAATGCCTTAAAAGCTTACTCGGCTTTCTCTGCATTACAAGTAATATTTACACTGCCCGCTCTGATTATTACGATCTTTACAATTCGCAGCATCGAATGGCTGCTTTTCTTAGCACACCACGGTGAAGGCAAGGATAATGGGAGCCTGTGGAGTGACACTTTAAAAACTTGTTCCCATTTCAGAGTCATCAAGTACAATCTCAGGAGTGCAGAGATAAATAACTGCAAGAAGCGCAATCGTCTACGGTCATCAGCATAACGCTACTAAGTACGTCGTATTGAAATACCTCGTCCAGGCTGGATCTTTTCACGCAGAGAGCTGATCTTCGTCTCCTACTCCGCGAAAATGCTTATCATTGTTTTTTATAAGACTTGGTAGGTTAGTACGACACATAATGTCAACCGACTCAGAAGAGTTTTAGTGAACCGCATTATGACAGTGAGGGGGAGGTCCGCGGCTATTCGAATGCGTATAGTCCCGTCAGTACGGCTGACCTCAAGTATAGTGTCGAAACATTTGAATGTGATTTCGAGTAACAGATCCATTTTATCGAAAAAGCCGGTGCGCGATATACATCCCAAAAAACCAGTGAGAACCAGGTTTGCTCCTTCCCCTACAGGTAAACTTCATCTAGGATCTCTAAGGACTGCTCTGTATAACTTTTTATTGGCTAAAAGTACGGGAGGAGAGTTTCTACTACGGTTGGAAGATACTGATCAAAACAGGCTTGTCCCTGGTGCAGAACAGAACATTTACGATTCGTTGAAATGGTGTGGAGTCACATACGATGAAGGTCCAGGTATTAATGAGGCAACACACGGTCCTTTCAGGCAAAGCGACAGGACTGAGATATATCAGACTTACACCAAAAATCTCCTGTCTTCGGGACATGCATACCGATGTTTTTGTTCGAAGGAGCGGCTCGACGGACTTCGAGAAAGTGCTCAAAAGCTGACGCCGCCAGCAACGGTTAGCTACGATAGGAATTGTGCATACCTTTCAGACTCAGAGGTCCAAGAAAAGCTCAAGCAGAAAGCTCCTTTCACCGTTAGATTGAAGTCACCAGACCGGTACCCTCCTTTTACGGATCTTTTACATGGCTCTGTGACTGTCCAACCACAGACAAATGCTAGTGACAGACGCTACGACGATCCAATTTTGATCAAATCAGACTCCTTACCTACCTACCATTTCGCGAATGTGGTTGATGACCACTTGATGGAGATCACTTACGTTGTGCGGGGAGAAGAATGGCTTCCATCAACCCCTAAGCACATTGCTCTCTATGAGGCTTTTGGATGGTCGCCACCCAAGTTCATTCATATCCCTCTTTTGACATCCCTTAGTGACAAAAAGCTGAGCAAACGGAAGGGTGATGCTGATGTAATGACACTGAAGGCGAAGGGGGTACTTCCCGAAGCTCTCATTAACTTTAGTGTACTGTTTGGCTGGTCGCCGCCTCGTGCAGAAGCAGCTAATGTCCATGAATGCTTTCGATTGCCAGAACTAGTTAGGTTATTCGACCTGAATAACTTAACCAAGGGCAATGCCAAAGTTGACGAAAAGAAGCTGTGGTATTTCAACAAACATTATTTGTCGGAAAGACTCCAGAATCCTGTAGAAGTGGAACAAATGGCTGCTGATATCTTGCCACAGTTTCAGGCTACGTCTTCTGACGTAGATATATCCAAAATCGAACGGGCGCTCGCTCTTGTAGGTAGCTCAATGACCACGTTGAATGATCTGCAAAGTAAATTTTATTACCTGTTATCCAAACCCAGATTCGAAAACAACCAATTCGTCAGAGATTTCATCCAGAAGCAGGACCTATGTCAAGTCCAACATATACTTCAGCAGTTCGAAGAGCAAATTACCGACAGTACCGATATGCTGGGCTTAATTGACGAGATTACACGAGACGCGGGGATTCCCAAGAGTGTTGTTTTTGAAACTGCGCGCTTTGCATTGACAGCTTCGATTCCAGGCGTTAAAATCCCCTTAGTTGTCGAATTCCTGGGCATTCAAGAGAGTCACGCTAGAATAAGAGAAGCCTTGCAACAGCTAGAGTCTCAACTATCGTTGACATCAGCACTCTGACATTGATGTTAGTCACGTTTCACGTCAGACTTCTGGAAATATCTCGAACTAGCATAACCATTTCAATTTCCTAATATATGATTAGGGAAAACGTAGATACACGACGACAGATAAACTACGTCTTTAGTAGCCACTAATACCTAGATTTTCATTGCCCAACGAAATCACACGTCATGTTTGCTGCCATTGCCTCGGGAAAGCCGCTACAATTGTCAACCGAAGTACCTGACTCAAATAGTCTGCAGCACACTATTGTGTTGTCTTCCTCGAGACCTAAATCTTATTCCCATATCTCTTTATTCATTTTGCCTAATGTGACGTTTCCTACTGAATTTGCAGGTACAGTTTACTTCAAATTGAGCCCTGCGGAAGAGTTCAAGCTTTTCGGTTTCCTGAGCGCAGAAAAGCCTAGTGCCATATTCAAGGTAAGACTTCCTAATGCTAATATGGCTAAAACAGAAGACCCAGGAGATGGGCTTGGAGAAATTGATATGGAAGACGAGATTCCTGGTGAAGAGCCTACTTCGGGCAATATATCCGAAATTATAATAGGCATTTCAATAGAACCTAAAGACCAAGCCATTGGGAAACTTGAAGAACTGAGACTCCAGCAAGCCGGTCAAAATAATTCGAACTCTCTTGTAGTTGCAAATGCCAATCAGACAGGGATAACAAGCCCTGGACAATTAGCTAAGATCTACCCTGCTGTGACGCAGCTGCTAGCGGCCAGAATCGTGAAGCACGCGCACAACTATCTTACAGGATTCCTCGATTCTCAGGGTAATGTACCGATCAAGTGCTTTGATAACTGGTGGAATAAGTTCAGAACCCGACTAGAAATGGATGGTCAATTTCTTAACGAAGTTACCGAGGACTGATCTAGGTGGAAAATGTATTTATGATTGTAACGACGCTACTATAGAATTTAATGGATTTAGTTTTGATGCATTGAGTTATTCAAAACATGAACTAGAGCTCGTCGTCAAACCGCTTGATACGGTGCGCCAATGGATTTCCGAAAACTAGATGTCTGCTATCTATCAGTTTTTGATCAAATTCGTCTTGCTCGAGGTCCCTTTCATGAAGACCATTTTCGAGGCGCTTTTTTCTTCGTTCGGCTTCTTGGTTCAACCATCTTAAAAAAGAGGAATCGACCTTAACTTCCTTGCCGAACTCTTGCTTGATGTTGTGCAAACTGTTGAAAAAATTGCGAACGTGTAGTTCATCTATATCCTCATCTTGGAGCCCCATGGCAAATTCATCAACCCATTTTTGGACTTCGTGTGCTGGCTGAGATCTTTTGTGAAGCAAACGAGCACCGCCCTTGTGAAACATTTGTGCTGTGGTTTCGAGCGCTCTTCTTTTGATTTGAACGTCTCCCCAGTGGCATAGCTTTAGAAGAACGTTTTCGTCGAGGTCCGATGTCTCATCAGCCATAGTCTGTAGAATAGATAGATACCGCTTGACCAAGATGACGCGTTGTGGGTTGGGAGGTTGATTAATTAACTCGGAGATCTCTGTAAATATTTCGTGCGAGAATCTAGGGTCCACAGAACGAATGTGCGATGCTGCAGGGGGGTTATTGCGCAGACAGCCAGTTAACATAGTGGATGCCAGTTGCTTAGTTGACTGCGGTGTCATTTCATTGAAGAGCAGTCCCTTCAGGAGGGAAAACTCATGGCTCACAATCTTATATCCGTGTTTGTAATCGTGGGAGAACTCTAGTAAATCATCCAGCATTGCGTCTATTGTTGTATATTCTTGAGCTGCAATCAGTTCCCTGATCTTGGTAAAATCGCGGCTAAACTCGTAACTGGAAGCACTGTCAGGACCTCCGTCCTGAAAATTCTGGTCTTTTAGAGAGCCTGAAGTGGATTTTGGCTGGGCATTCAACCTTGCCTCTCGACGGCCAGTTTCAAAGTCCATTTTGATGTCCAACCCTGCTGGAAGTTGCTGAGCGGGTCTAATCTCTTGCCAAGACTCCTGGGCCTCGAATATCTTGGGATAACACTCCACTTTGTTGCAAATAATGCCGTCTCCTATAAACAGTTTAGAATCGGCTTCTTCAGTGTCCAAACCTGTATTGCTAGCTGAGCTTGAAGTAGGAGAAAGCGTTATGAGTTCGTTAGCTAAAGCACCAGCCAAAAACAATATAAGCAAATTCATGCGTAACTGCAGTCGGCTACTGAAAGCTGTCCTAGATAAAAAGGTCGCCGTAGGTCTCTAGATTCTAGGGTTTCAAGTTCAGCTGTTAAATTGATCAAGCCCTGGAAAATTCGATTAACTCTTTGCGTCAGCAGGAAAACTATTATGAAAGCCAGAAAATGTGGAATCGTGTATTGGTTCAAGACCGGTAAGAAGATCCTGTGAATGCTGAAGTTTAAGGACACATGTTATAATTGCCCGAGCACTTCACCTCACGTGGAATATGCCTCTAGGTTTAGACGGGTGACATTTGTTACATAGTAGTGGTATATGAAGCTTGTACTTTTAGCCGTTTTTTGAAGGAACTCACTCAGAAATCGTTGCAAACCAGTTGTAGTCGTTTAGGTGGCAATCTATCAACAATCTATACGCACTAAACATACGTAACATAAGTAAACTATTCAGTTAGCGACTTTTTTGTAAAGCTGATGCTATATCCTCGAGTAGATCGTCGGAGTCCTCGATACCAACCGATAGTCTGATCAAGTTGTCATAAACACCGCTACTCTCTCTCTGGCTCTTTGGAATGCCGCCATGTGTCATAACAGCTGGGACTTCTAGTAGAGATTCAATACCACCCAGGGATTCGGCAAGCGTAAAAAGCCTAGTGGCAGAGCTGAACTTGGAGGCAGCTTCGGCGCCACCTTTGATCCTGAAAGAGATCATCCCACCGCCTAGGGCTTCACGGTGTTGTTTCTTGACAACGTCATAGTTTGGATGCGATTCAAGACCCGGGTAGTTGACGGACTCGACGTATTCGCTTTCGTAGAGAAACTTTGCAATCTTGGCGGCAGACAAAGACGCGTGTCTAACGCGCAAGTGTAGCGTTTTTAGACCCCTATGAGCCAACCAGGCATCGAATGGAGATGGGATGGCACCAATGGCATTTTGCAAAAACTGCAAGTTGGTGTATAGGGTTTCGCTGTTCGTGGCCAAAACACCCAGCACGACATCGGAATGACCGTTGATGTATTTGGTAGCAGAGTGGACAACGATATCGGCGCCAAAGTTCAATGGGTTTGAGAGGTAGGGCGATAGGAAAGTGTTGTCGACGACGAGCAAAATCTCTGGGTTGATTTTACGCACCGTCTCGCTGACCTGCCTAATGTCGGTAACTTTCAGCGTTGGGTTCGTTGGAGATTCGATCCAGACCAATCTGGTGTTGTCTTTGACCAGCTCGGGCAATTCCTTGACGAGATCGTTGGTGAAGGTAGTTTCAACGCCGTGTGCATTGGCCACTTTAGTGAAGTACCTGTGGGTACCACCGTAAACGTCACCAATCGAAACGGCATGCGAACCTTGGGGCAAAGATTGCAAGATCACGGCAGTAGTGGCAGATCCAGATGAAAAAGCCAGTCCAAACTGGGCATCTTCTAAAGCTGCTATGGCATCTTCCAAATTTTTACGATTGGGATTCTGAGATCTAGAATACTCATATTGCCCCACGGGCTGGGCGGGAGCGTGCTGTTTGAAAGTGGTTGAAAGTGAAATTGGTTCGATCACTGAGCCGTGTACATCGGTATGAGCACCAGCATGAATAGCCTTTGTAGCAAATTTGTCAGAGGATAGAACGGTCATTGTTAAGAAAATGCTGTAAAAAGTACCAGATTAATGCTAAAAGGCACACTGTGTAAGAATAAACCTCCGATCGGCGCCTGAATTAGATATTCAGTGGATCCTCGACAACCTTGAGCTTTTTATTCGGTATTTTTTGGGGAAGGTACTAGCCGCATATGGAAGCCACACTAAGTCTAAAAACCATGTGTTATGAAAATTTGAAGACGAAGTGATGACACACATCTTGACCGTGTTTCTCCTAGGTGGTGAAAGCTGACAAACAGCCGCTCAAAGTGGATTGATGGAATGACATTAGACTGAGAGGGAGGGTGCGGCGGCTTGCAAGAAGATAATGAGATTAAGCTGTGTCTTAAACGAGAAACTTCTCGAAGTGTTTGAATTGACTTTCGCAACTAGCGCTGAATAGGGGTCAGAAGTTGGAGCCTTATTCACATCGTGGACATACAGTTGTGGAGGTTTCAGTGTTAAAGTGCGTTTTTGCCGTAAAGCTGAATTTTGTCTGTTGTTAGTAGTGGAGAATGGGGTCAAAAGAACAAAAACGGAAACCCCGGACCATGCGTTAGAGAAGGAATTATGCCGGAGCACAGTTTCAAAGTATATATTTACGCTTTCTACAAGCCTTCAATAAGCTTGATGAGTTGAATATCAAGGTTTCTAGGTGGCCACCTAGATTTGTTCCAATGATGTCTCGCCAAGGCTAACTATTCCATTTACCAAGATCCGTCACAATTATGGCATGAATCTAGCATCGTCTGACTGCATGAGTGCTAGTCTTTGGAGACCTGCGAACCTGGCGTAACCGTAATGAGAGAATTTATCACATGATGACGTGACAGAAAAGTAGAAGGTGATACGAAGACCCTTGAGTAAGAGACTAAATATTAGCTGAGAAGAATCATGGCAAATTACATGATTTAGTGTGTGGTGTCGATAATTCAGTGCACATGCATCGGCGAAAGGTCAAGCTCCCACATTGTTGACTAGATCGTTGGCAGCTGACTCGCTCTTGCTAACTCTAAGAAGTAGGTCTGAGATCACCTCTGTAGACCGCTACGTATCATTTAACTTCCTAAATTGATGCCGAGCACGTCCGCGCACAAATCCATCTCACCCGCAAGTCCGCCCCAGCCATTGTAACTGACTAAGCCTACACTCAAGATAATTATACCGAGACGGTGTTCGAGCTTCCTGTTCATTCAAGCTACTCGTTACCTTTTCCCGGCACTTCCCATATATTCTTATTCCTGTATTACCTCTTTCAACTCTGTCGTCGAGACTTCTTTCTTTAACATTATGTCTTTAAAGTCTTGCTTAGCGCAAATTACGCACCCTCACTTTACTTTATATTCTTATGTACCTTGGAAGGTCATGGAACAATTTTTTTCTGAAGAGCCAATTATCCGACTATAAAAGGGACAAGAAAGTTAGGTGAATAGGGGTGTAGGTTTCCGACAATTCTTCACTTCCACATCGTTAAGTGTCTCCTTTCAAAGCGCAAGGATTGGTACTTTATAGAATAATACTGTAAAGCACACACTTTTACTGTCTATATTCAATCATAAACATGGTTCCTCCACAAGAAAAGAAACTCAAACAATCCAACTCTTTGGAACAACTGAAGGCTACAGGAACAGTGGTCGTTTCCGACACTGGTGACTTCGAATCGATCGCTAAGTACACTCCTCAGGATGCTACAACCAACCCTTCGTTGATCTTGGCAGCTGCCCAAAAGGACACGTACGCTAAACTGATCGATACTGCCGTCCAATACGGTAAGAAGCACGGCTCTACGCTCGCCGAACAGACAGAAAACGCTGTCGACATGCTGCTGGTGGAATTTGGTAAGGCCATCTTGCAGATCGTGCCAGGACGTGTTTCTACAGAAGTCGACGCTCGCTTGTCGTTCGACACGAAGGCAACCGTTGCCAAGGCTTTACACATAATCAAACTGTACGAATCGTTCGGTATCGGCAAGGAGCGCGTTCTGATCAAGATCGCCTCCACCTGGGAAGGTATCCAGGCGGCCAAGGAATTGGAAGAAAAATACGGTATCCACGTGAACTTGACTTTGCTATTCTCGTTCTCCCAGGCTGTTGCAGCTGCCGAAGCCAACGTCACTTTGATCTCGCCTTTTGTTGGGAGAATCCTCGACTGGTACAAGGCCAGCAAGAAGCAAGAATACACAGCCGAAACTGACCCAGGTGTGGTTTCCGTTAAGAAGATCTACAACTACTATAAGAAGTACGGCTACAAAACCATTGTTATGGGTGCCAGTTTCAGAAACGTTGGTGAAATCCGTGCTCTTGCCGGTGTCGACTTTTTGACCATCTCCCCAAGTCTATTGGAACAACTGATCAACTCGGAAGAGGCCATCCCCCAAATTTTGGACCCTGAGTCCGCCAAGGCTCAAGGTGACGAAAAGGTCTCCTTCATCAACGACGAAGGTGCTTTCAGGTTCGACTTGAACGAAGATGCTATGGCCACTGAAAAGTTGTCCGAAGGTATCAGGAAATTCTCTGCCGATATCGTCACTTTGTTTGACTTGATTGAGACGAGAGTTCAACAAGCTTAAGTTCGGTTCTGTACTACGACGCAGCCTACTTACAATGTTGGTTTTTAATGAGAATACTTGATGAACAAAACAATCACGAATACAAAGTTTATTATCCACTACACTTTCAAATCAATTAGGTAAAATTATATAGTTTTTGAACAATTGGAAAGCAATACGTTTGGTGTAGAGAATTATGTTGAGATGAGGACTTTAGTTCGTTCTACAGGTCGAGAGGCACAAGCATCTGATGCATTATATTCAAAGTGCTATTGGTTCGTGGTTTATGGTGATTTTCTTACGCCGAATACGAAACTCGGAAGCTTGAGCAATGCTCGGCAATTTCCTTTTCGGGATGGTGCTGGTTCTGCTTTGTACATCATGTTCGCCATCTTGAGGCGGTTGCTGAGGCTTTGTGAGTATACTCACAGCAGACTGCGAATATTTGATTTCTACTTTTGGTTTGATTTCGCGGGAACTTCGGTTAGGACGAGCGCGCGGTCCCGACATATCCAATGCGAGTGAGGTTCTTTCATTCTGTCGTTTCGAAGGTCGTCGTTCGTCTTCGTACGCACCAATTTCTTGTACTACTAATGGATCGGCTGACCCTTTGTTTAGTATTTCAGCCTTGCGATCTGGAATTTCGCTTGTTTTTACCAATACTCGTTCCTTCTTCTGGGCCTTTTCTTCTCGGTTCCTCACGCGCGGTCGTCGGAATGGCTCGTTAAACTTGAGGGCCAAACTATCATGATGACTAGAAGGCCGAAAGCTTTGCGGTCGCAGTTTGCAGTTTACCTTCGTATTTCGCGGTATCTCGGCATTTTGCATATATTTCCTCACATTGTAAGCGGTCAGGCCATCGTTAGCTTTCCCACTGATGTCTCTGTCGTATTCACATTGCAAGCAATCAATCATCACCATAAATTGGCTGAAAATCTTGTGTTCTTCTCTGTTAAATCCAGCAGCATCCAGAACGTGTTCAACACGTCGCTTGTTCGTAATAAAAGCACTGCTGAGTAGAAGTCCACCTTCAACGGAATACAGCTGAAACTTTTGGTTTAACTGGTAATATTTGAGCCTTCCATCATGCCACGATTTGTGCTTCTTATGAATTTGGTCTGTATATTGACAACTGTACTCCCTTACATGCGAAATCTGATGACCATGAGTGACCATGGTCTTCGGATCATCAGGGTTGTGCGAAGTTCTATCAAACCTAGAGATTCAAATTCTAATGAAATAAGTGTAACTAAGTACGTATATCTCGATAGACCAGCACCACCTTTTCGATGTCTCCAATGAGCCAATCTAATTGTGCTCATCTCAAACAAAACTTAAATCCATTGTAATTCTTAAATGAATAATAATTGAGCTAAGAAATTGTCTCATTTCGTAAGCGATACGTGATAATAAGACCAATTTATACTATTCTGTCATCCTGAATATATCGATTGAAATATTCCAAAATTACTCCCGTCCACAAACCAGCAATAGAAGTTTTGAAGCATTAATTTATATGGAATTTACTGCGGGGGTTCTGATGATTTTTGGCGGATATTCCAGGCTGTACGTTATTTTATTACACCTAGAAACTGTGGCAGCGAACAATGTTCATATTGTAAGACCACTGGGGATTACTTATCTATTGAACTTAGTGCCTGGCCTCGGACCTAAAAACGGCTTAGACAGCCTTTCCTTAAAAGTACTTTATAAAGAGCTCTAAATCTTGTAAAAGCACGTTCTCCAGAAAAATTCGCGTCGTTTCTATTTTAACTGTTGCTACTAAATGGTGGATTAAAAGGATCGCTAATCACCGTAACACCTTCATCTTATAGGAGGTTTTTTTCGTTAACTTCCTCATTCCCAGTATTTGCAAATAGAGTTTGAATTAAGCGCCGAAAAATCACGCTCACATGCCAATTGATAAATTGATCAAGTCCATGCTGTCAGTGAAATGCAAGAAAGACCTATCATGATGCACAAACTATTCAGAAGTGTGAGCATGGGGGCCAGGTATTAGAAAGTGTAATTCTCATTATCAAGGACAATCCTTTTGATGTTTGTAGAATTCCCATTCGTAGAAGAAGGTGTTTGTTATGAGAATCTATTTTGAGCACCGCACGCAATCCATATTCGGAAGGAAACTTGGAATTATGCGCAATTGATAACAATATTTGTCTTTCTTATCGTTTCATAATGATTACTCCATAGCTTTTTGCATGAGAGTCTCTTGGTGTGCCCCAAATACTATCGTGGACAAGATAGCAGAAAATCCATGAATATTAGGAAAGTGGGTGATGGCGACAGCTAAAATGAAGTTGGCGCGACTATATCATTTTTCTTGAAAAGCCAGACCTACTATCAACTATTGAAATGATGACAGCACTTCGTACCCTTCTGTGGTCCCCTATTATACTCTCCTTACGGTAACTGGAAAGCAATTATCGAAAGCTCACCTCACGCAGAGAATAAGCCACCTACGCTAATGATAAGGTAATTCCGAAGACATAGTGTTTGGCTTCAAAGCAAGCTAGGCATTCGAGCTATCCATTGCTTTAAAGTGTTGGCATAGTAAACTCTTTCAGCTGTTTCTCAAGCCAATCGTGTGTATCGTTGATGCCCAAGAGACGGTCAAAGTAAGCATTGTGATGCAAGACACTTCGAGAAGATAGATGGAAAACCAAATAATGCCACGAATGAATATCGTCCTTAAATGTTACGTGGGAGGTTACCAGGGAAGGTTGTCATGAAAAGAAAAGCCAGACATGCAGGAATCTCCATTGGGAGTGTTTTTATGGGCTGGCGGCTTTCCTCTCATTATTGCAGAAAGAGAAACTTACCAAGATTCACTTTTCGCGCGATAGCCCAACTCCAAATCCGACTCCTACGCAAGCGAGAACTACGAATACTTCTAGCGTTCCCAGTAGAAGACAGATGCTCCTAAACCACGTCAGACTTATATCCCATACGAAGCCTGCTGAAATACCATCCCGATGTTCCTTGTTCATAATCATTTTCATTAACTTCTTATCAGGTAAACAGAATCGTGGGCCCAACCCAATAATGAAATACAGTGGTGGTACTACGGCGCACGTCAGTAGCACCAAAATTAATCTCGAAAAACTGAATATGTCTCTAAGCTGCCCATCTTTTGGATTGAGAGAAGATACCGATGATGAATAGACATATTGCTCGTAAAATGTTTCCTTTTCTATATCCTTCCCATTTAAAACGTCGCGGTATTGATAAATTTGCTGCAAATTATCGTCGTGAGAATCTCGGTATGGGTTTGTACCTCGCTCTATTGGTAAAGTCAAGGGTGATCCCCTGTCAACTTTTTCGTTCTCATTTACGCCTTTTCCTAGGTTTTGATTGAACGTCTTAGAATTGTTTGAATTGCCGGAAACCTTGCGCAGTGCAGGTATAGTTGGAGACGCATCCGTAACTGTGGGCTTTACCTTCCTTTTCGTGGGATTGGGCGGCGGTACCAAAATGGATGTAAGAAGAGATGATCGTTGCGGTCCCCTTCTTGATTTCCTCGTCTGTGAGTATCGTGACGTTTGATCACTAACACGACTTTGCAAAGAGCTTTGTGATGCTTTCTTTGGCACATAGTTTGTCTGTACGACGGCACTCCTTGGATCGGCCAATTGAACATGTGGCACAGTAGAAGCTTCTTGCTTAAAAAGTCTAGCGGCTTCATCAATAGACGGCCTCGAATGCTTCTCATAATCCCTGCTTCCTTCGCTTCTTTCTTCAATTTCGTTGTACACTGGCGCCAATGGCGTAGTAGGGTCTTGGTGGACCACGACATTATCGTCACAGTAAGATGATGTAGCATTAGGTTTAGACATGTTGGGAGATCGTCGTACGCTATCCGAGTTCAGCTCTGATGATGAAATTGTTCGTTTGCTATCTCGATTATGGGCAGAAGGATTGTGTTTGAATGGCCTCAGTACAAAACCAAGTTCGAAGTCATCATTATTGGAATTCCGATTAGAGTTGTCCACGCTCACTACGCCATTCACATCCCCAGAAATTTTTCTGGATCCCACAAGCATGCCTGTGTTGATAGTCTCGAAGCTTTGAGACTTATAATGCAATGGCAAGTTCGGACTTTGCAGATCAGAATCATTCTTTTTCATGGTAACACTTTTAGAGGAAACAGGAACTGAGCTGACTTGTGCATTATCTAGACCACCTTCCAAAGAGGAACGCCCTGAAGAAAAGGTATCATGGGTACCGAAACTCTCAGCCTGCTTGCCGGGGTCTGCAAATCTCGAGTAATCGATGTAAACACTAAAAGACGGGGATCCAGGATTGTTGGAAGTCTCAAAAGATTCCTTGAAATACGAATCTGGTTTCGGAGGCAATTCGAGGTCCGAAGCAGAAGTCCGGTCACCAGTGGATTCCGATGATGCACTTGTATCTGCATCTGAACATTGACGCTGCTCTAACATGAGAAGAAGCACCAAGATTTAGCGAAACAAAACGGACAATAGGCATCCAAAAACCCCTTACACGAGTTTCTAACCAATATTCAGATAAACCTTGGAAGAGCTCACTTACTTGCCCTGAGATCCTGCTCGAGCTCTGCAAGGAACGGTGATGGATCTTCAGAGAAACAACGCACTGAACGATGGCTGAAAAATATCCTGAAAATACCCGAAATGTCCCCCTAAATGTCAATTGGCTCCCAGGAATAATTTCAAACCGCAATGGATTTAATTAGAACTCTGAAGTCGAATCCTATCTTTTTCAGTAATGCCCTCCAGGAAACGTTAAGGTAATTATCTTTTTTCTATCCATAAACAAACTACTTAGATAATAGGAATTTACATTTCCCAAAAAGGACATCCTATTAGAAACTTCCAACTTTGATAGAAGGGACCCAAATGTGCGCCGTAATTCATCTGAATTGGTAGATTTATGCCATGATATTTAGATTATGCAGTACAGAAGGAGATCGCCAAAAACGCGATCTCTAGATTGCAGACTTGAAGATCAGTCTTTAGCTATAAGGTTTCTTTCTCCCCCTTTAGTTTAATGATACGTAAGTCATTATAGCTTCCATCATCTTTAGGACTTCAAACTGTAGTAACGGTACATACCTCGTTCAATACATCCAAAAACGTTGTATTCTGCGGCAACGTTCAAGTGCATACGGTATGTCTCGGGCATAGTAGAACAGGAATTGTCCTCGTTCCCGCTAACCAAGTAATTGGATGAATTCGAGTTGTACAGCTCTAGCAAATTAGTAGTCCCTGTCCTGAGATGTCCTGTGGGCGAATACGCACTACCCCCGTATCCGTTAAACAGGCACAGCCTCGACCTGCGACGCTGCAGCCCAGGGTTGCTGACATACTCGGAGTCCGTCTCGACAGGTTGCATGTGGTCTTCCAAGTTTGGAATGGAGCGATCCCAATAGAGTCCATTCCTAGAAATAGAATCAATGGCGGCGTCTTCTTCGAGGACAGGAAGCCCAGCGGGACTTTCATCAGCATTGTGTCCGTTGTCAATAAGTCGCCATCCTCCTGGAGGTAGTACTGGGTTTTCTTGCGGAAGTGCAATGACAGGAGTCGAAGCTAAAGCCTTATTCCTATTTAGAACCCGTGAAACTGCTGGTTCATGGTCGCGATATGTTTGGATTCTCCTAAGTCGACTTTGTCCCACAAGTCCGCATCCAAGCATGATCTTTGTTTGCGCGAATTTGAGGAAATCGGGTTGCTTTACGATATCAATAATCTTATGACCTTGCGTATCATATGTGCTCAAGTATCCTCGCGTTTCAATATCGCTGCGGTTCAAATAGTCATCAGTCTTGTAAATCCAATATCTTCTGCCATACGCGGATCCAATGTAACATTTCCACTTTACGAGCTGGCCAAGGGAATAATCTTGAATCAACGATTGGCTGTTTGAAAGTCTGCATGTTATCTCGTGCTTCTCATTGGAAGCTTCTATCTGTTGCCATGGATCGAAAGATAGTTCAATAGCACACAAGGACTCGGAATTCGAAAAAACCGCATGGTCTTGGATTGTCCACCTATTGATGTAAGCGTTGTTGACTATGTTTAGAAATTTCAATTGCTGAGGAGGGGCGTCTTCATTCTGAAGTGGTGAGACGAAATGTGTTAGTTTAGGAATCGTAATATTATTATCTCTGATGCTTAGACTCTTGAGCGCAGGAAAATTCAACTTGATAAAATGCAAAGTACTTTGGCATTGCCAATAATCCATGGTTTTAACCACAGTGGTGTCATCGGTGATATGCATAGGCATCCCCCCAATGTTCAGATATTGCAAGCTCTTGTTATGGCCATAACGGCACAATTTCTTTAGTAGAAACATGAGCTGGACGTCTACCCAAGAAGAGGAGTGCGGGTGTACTTGGACATTGAGCCATTGAAGTGTGGAGATATTGTCTTTGTCTGTCACTGCCGGGTGGTAACTGAAAAACTCTAAAACTCCCCTCGGAGTAAGCTGAGAACACATTGACAATGATAAATGGGTTAAATTCTTCAAGTGAGGGATATCAGTGATAAGAGTGTGGTCGTCGATTGATGTACGAGTCAGATCCAATTTTTGAAGCTCTGGAAGAGTGGCTAATAGTTTCCCCAAAGTTTTGGGCGAAATTGTGGAGCAGTCATTAAGACCAAGAGAGGTAATTTGATAATTGTAGTCAATGGGCCGGTCTCTATCATATAGTCGCTCCACGGCAGCCGTAAAAGTACTCGTGAAGCTATCCTGGGAGCTTCCACAAAGATCCACGACACTCAAAACGGTGCCCGGTTTTAACAGAAAATGAATAATGCGCTCGTCGAGATCTGCCTGAATATGCTCACTCGCCAAAAATTCCCTAAGATTATGACGCGTCTTCCATAGAAATTCCCAAAGCGTTTCGTTTGTTAAGTTCTTGATACTCTTATTCATTTCGCCGGATCTCCCCAGACCAATTGACGTGAGCTCTTGAAAATCCGCCACCTCTATATACTGCAAAACCTCAGGGCTACATCTTAAAGTCTCCAAAAGCTTGTTAAATCCTCTAGCGGATGTGAAGTTTAGGTACCGATAGAGTAAACCTCTGCAGATGTGATAGAAGGTCTTGTTAACCGTCAGATTACTTCGGAGAAAGATTCGTAGGTTTGAATGAAATTTCTCTGGGTTACTGGGATGGTCATTTGACATTAAGTCATAAAATTGGCAAGTCAGCACCTCATAAACTATCTCTGGAGGGAGAATCATGGGCCTATTCGATGCTTTCTCTGCTTTTTCCCATTCAAGGAAGAAGGGTTCGTAATGAATATGTAACATCAAAAATATAAAATATTTGTAACCTTAGGATATCAGTTTAAGCCCTCTTGTCAGATGGTGTGTAATATGTAGCCTAAAGTATAGAATTAATGCATGGAAATTTTTTACAATAATCGATTATCGTAGGGGCCTGCCAACCTCTTCGAATAGCATCTGTTTCAATATGTCCATGGAAAGTTCATTCTCCTCTGAAGGTAGTTTGATATTATTGTCAATTTTCCAAAATGGGTCATCCAAATCCAAAGGAGGGTACTCCGGCTCGTCATCCGGGTCGTGGTAAACTTTGAAATACGGATGACTTAACGCATCCGCTGCGCTGATGCGTTTGTCAGGATTAAATGTTAACATTTTGTCCAAGAGATCAGTGGCATCGGGATTGACATTCTGAGTCTGAAGCACAATTTGCCACGGCAATTTTTGCCGCAGCGGCAAATTTGCAATGTATTCTTTAGCCCGTTTGGAATTGATATTTTCGAAATCTTCGTATGATGGAGTCCCCAATGCTTCAAGTATTAACCATAATTGGTGATGGTAATCGCGTCCGGGAAAGAGCGGTTTCCCTGTTATCATCTCAGCTAAGATGCACCCACAGGACCATATATCCATGGCGGTTGTGTACTCTTGAAATGTGAGCATAATTTCGGGAGCTCTATACCACCGTGTAGCGACGTACTCGGTCATGAACCCGACCAGATTTTGGCGGGAATGAGTGCTGGACGCCAGGCAGCGTGCAAGACCAAAGTCGCATACTTTTAGGTCACAATTGGAGTTAAGTAACAAATTTGATGGCTTGATGTCACGATGTATTACTTGTGCACTATGAACAGCTTTCAAAGCTCTCAAAATTTGATAAGTGAAATATTGAATATGATCGTCACTCAGCCTGGCGCTGCTCCCATTTATAACTTTGTGCAAATCGGTTTCCATTAGTTCTTGAACCAGATATACAGCTTGGAACTTATCTATGGACAAAGGTCGCACCACATCTAAAACGCTGATTATATTCTCATGGCTATGGAACAACTTTAACAACTTAAGCTCCCTTAGAGTCCGCGTGACAAACATAGGCTTACTGAAGGGTTGGATCTTCTTGATGGCCACTTTGGTTCCAGACGGCTTATGAACTGCTGAGCACACAGTCCCATATGCTCCTTCACCAATAAGTTCTACAAGCTGGTAGCATGAAGGGATGTCAAAAGTGATCGTTCTAGCCATTGCTCTTCTGCTGGATAACAAGCTTGATCTTGATCTTGTGCTTTCCAAGGATTCGGAATGGTCAGTTGGTGAAGGACAGTCAAGAAAACAAATTTAATGCCTACTTTCGCAACGTCAAGACCGTTGGCGTGCAAGCTCTAGTGCCTGTCTAGAGTTATATACGCACTGCTCGAAAATTTGAAACATCATTATACTTGCTGGAATCCCAAAACTCTGATACAGATACGAACATTTTCATACATTAGGTCTGGGCCCATTTGTTTCACGTGAGGTAGTTGATATGTTTGATTGGTGCCGTTGAAATTACAATTGTAGATGACTCCACAAGTGTAGCACCTTTAAATCGTCTGTCTTTCAAGGTCTAAGTTGGTGCGCCTACCGTCTCATCAGGTTTTTGGATCTAAATTCTCTCCAAAAATAAACAGCGGCAACCTTATCAAAATTTGCCGAATGGACTACCTGTTCAAATAGTGTAACAATACGACAGTACGACCGATGTGACGAACCACACAGATATACTTTGATTAGCGTGTCTTATCTGTTCATGGCCGTGGGCTCTAGACTATGAGTACAGTGACTTCGAAAATTAATGCTTCGGAACCTCATCTTCGGTAGATAGGTTCGTGAAGTTGTTTAGACTACTACAGCGGACGTAGCATTTCTGTAGATAGTATCATCAGCGGTATTCGATAATCTTCTCTTCGTGCCTTTTCCGGCTGCAACGTAGCCACGATGTAATAAAGCGGCGGTGTTCATATTCTAGTTTGGTGTTAATCTAAAGACCACGAAAACATTTGCACCTTACGAGCGATCTTAAATCTAAACGTATGCACATCTCTATGACTCTACTCAAAACACATACATCCGGTTACTGGCTTCCTTTCTAATGATGTTATGATATATTTAGCGCAAGTGCTAGGGCTTGCTAAATACCACTCTATAGTATTCTGCCAAGTAATCATGTAATTACTGCTGTTACGACGCAGACCGCAACAGTGTGTATCCATGAATAAGACGTTTATTTGCAGCTTTACCGGCTGTTAGCTAAGTAATCGCGCATGGAAGTGGCAAATGGTGACAGAATAAGATATCAAATATTGTACTCTTCTGTCGTGGAATTCGCGCCACATTGCGATCACTCAGGATTCCAATATATCGACCATAAAGATAGTGGCACCCGAATTTTTAACTGGTTGCTAGGTCACACAAGCAAAAGTTCAAGTAGGTTCGGTAAAATGTTTATTGCGTGGGAAACTCTCCTGGGCGCTAAATTATTTAGCTGGCTTTTCCACACTGGAACCGTTTCTCGGAAAGATGACCAACTCTTCAAATAGCGTCCGTTTCGAGTTGAAATATCAGAGTTGGTCACGTATATTTGACTCTCAGTGTAACAGCGAGATCTCATACTGATTATACTCTGAATTATGCAGCCATGCACTTTAAAAGACATCACACCAACTTTTAGTGGTGCAAACTTCGTCGTGGTCATAGCATTGAAAGAGCTCAATCCATCGTACGCTTTTGTGACTCATCCGGAAGAATTGGTTGATATTTGCAAAAACAAGCTTTGATCTGCAACCGAGGACTTCAAAGTTACTAAATGATGGAAGCTGAACGACTGGATTTGAATATATTATAAGCAGTTGAACTGCAGTGTTTTTAGAGTGTGACTTTGTCTGAGAAACTTGAACAAGCCGTCACCGTTTTTAGCGGTAAGCTCAGATAAATGTTATCTAGAGCTTTATTTACTTTACTTTAGGATTTCCATCGAAAGTTTCGACCGATCTACCCAAGACCTGCTCTAATCGCTTCTTGCATATACCAGTTGTTTTAACTAGTCATTTATTCCGTTATAGTTCTGACCTTTTCTTGGTTACAATGTTCCATGAAGTCACACATAGGATCAACTTAGACAAAGGGGCCTCCAGCGCTTAAACCGTCTCATGCTCGTGAGCACCAAGGATTTCCGATTTAAATGCAATGTTTTATCGGTACTCACGATTGTTCAGTTTCCGCATCATCTACTAATTTGACTTCACCATTATCAATAGCTAGGCTATTGTGGAGAACTCGTCATCCTAAACCTGGGTCGTACTCCTCATCTTCTTCATCTACTTCTTCTGCTTTTGAAAGTGAACAACGGTCAATCCTTCCCCAGCTTCCTTATTCAGTTATCTCTAGTCGCTCGAGTTTGATTTTCTTTTTCTCAGATAAGTTTATGCGCATGCAGAGACTATAAGACTAAAATCGTTCTCAAACTCGGCAAGCAGGCATGAAAGCTGCTTTACTACTTCTGACAATAACATAACGTCAAGGAATTAGTATACAAGAGGTAAAGCGCTTAGCTGAAGAATATCACTTGCGACAAGCCCGTAAAACGAAATAGAGTCGAAGAAACCCTGAATCTTTAGGATCATTTCAATAAAGCGACCGGATACACATATTACAAGAGATTGCACGAGCTTTACTGAAGATGAGCGTTTTGAAGAATAAAATCAAGGTTGCATTGATTCAATTCGCAGGTGGAATGCCTGAAAAGTCTGTCAATTTTCTAAACTGTCAGAAGTTCGTGGCAAGAGCGATGCAGGAACAGCCAGATACGGACCTAGTGGTTCTGCCCGAGTGTTTTAACTCAACGTACGCGACAAGTGAATTCCGTAAAAATGCGGAAATCATCCAGGACTCATCGCCATCTGTCAAGTTCCTAAGTGATCTCGCTCGCAAGTACAAAATTACGCTAGTGGGTGGTACTATTCCAGAGCTTGAACCGGCTAACAATAGTATCTACAATACCTGTTTGGTTTTTGACAAAATGGGCCAATTGGTCGCACGTCATCGTAAGATGCATTTGTTCGACGTGGATATTCCAGGCGGAATCACTTTCAAGGAAAGCGATTCTTTGACAGGTGGAAACAGCTGTACGACAGTTGACATTTCATGCGGAAAATTCGGAATTGGAATCTGCTACGATATGAGATTCCCTGAGCTGGCTGCAGTTAGCGCCAGAAAAGGTGCATTTGCGATGGTTTATCCCAGTGCTTTTAACACTACGACCGGGCCAATGCATTGGCATTTGCTTGCGAGAGCTCGCAGTGTTGACAATGAAATATATACTCTCTTGTGCTCCCCTGCCAGGATTCCTGGAAGTGGATACCAAGCCTATGGGCACAGCTTAATTTCAGACCCACAAGGAAATATTATCGCAGAAGCCGGCGAAGGTGAGGAAATCATTTACGCTGAGCTAGATCCCGAGCAAATCAACAAAATGCGGAGAATGATTCCTGTGACGCAGCAGGTTCGCTTCGACGTCTATCATGACGTGAGTGCTGACGCGAAATGATTAGAAGAGAGCATTACTCAGTTTTACGTAGATGAGCAAAACGCCCGTTTAATGACAGTATAGATTATATGTTTACTCTAACTTTATGACTGAAGAGGTTGCGCTATGTGGTGGGGCACCAAACACCGGAACAAAATACTCGGTCTACTTGATTTGAGCGGGACCTGTTAAGAATGGAATTGTAATTCTGAGTCTATGTGTGAGGGGAAGTTTTGGTACCACTGCGACAAAAGTAGTGAGGGAGAAGTTCAGCAAAAATAGCTGTAGATCGTAGCGCGAATAGTGGGTGCTTACGAGAAACAATACTATGGGTACCAGAATTAGAAACTTCCGGCTGGGAGTGTACAACATACCATCGTTGATCTGTTCCCACATGGTGAGATTATCATAAGCACCGCCATTGAAATCAAACGGCGTCCCTTTGACCAGATGGAACATAACGTATGAACCTATCACGTAGGTCGTGTTGGTGAGAGTCCAAGACCACTCGTTGGTGATGCCTGGCAGCAAGTTAAAGAAGCCTTTGAGCAGCATGATGATGACCACGTGAACAGCCCAGGCACCTCGTTGATCAACCCAAGAGGCGTTCATGTTAGGCAGCATTTGTTGGTCGTTTTCTTCCTCCTGAGTTTCTGGCTCTACATGCGATATGATACTCGAAGATCTTCTTCTGCGGCGATCTTTGACAGGTTCCAAATTCCCATTAGGATTACCACCCGAAGGTACTCGTTTCAAATTGGGGGGCGAAGAAGGTTCAGTCATATCGAATGAGAGTGAGCTTTTAGATCTAACTTTTTCTTTCTTTGTGTGAGTGCGATCGCAGTTTAGAAAGCAAACCGTTTTGAGAGCGTTGTTTCTTGATGTAGCTCTAAACTCGGGGTTTATAAATGTCCAAACTAATCAAGTTTTCGTTAAAGCCGTGGCTACTGTTTGCCACTGATGGATTAGTCTTGCGCTTTTTTTAGAAGATTAGAACAGTCTGGTAGGGGTCCAAACCAATTTTAAGAGATCTAGTAAAGAATGAGTTCTTTCCGTGTAACGTGAGATGACAAACACGAGAGAAGATGGTAAATATGAAAAAGATTGACGGGCCGGACAGTGGAAATTGATCGATGCTGTAGAGTTGACCCGATGAATCTGTTCGCTTGCTAAGAGGCTTAGTTTTTCTGTTTACAGGTCCTGATGATAAACGACGCTTCCTTAGTAATTCGTTGTTATTGACATTGAAGCTCACAGATCTGTCACTTATGACGAATATGACACATCCTATCAGATACGAAGAGACTACGTACCTTATTGATGAATGATAAGTAGCCGTACCAATATAAGTATTTTATTAAGGAGCTGTGTATTAAAATTTTAGGCATGTTCGTGGCTCAACTCCCGGACGACACTTTAGTGTAGAGTGATTTGGGTGGTTACTCATTTAGTCAGGCGGCACATACTACAGTAACATATTGAAACTATATCCCAACCGACCGCTTCAAGGTGTCCTTGAGAGAAGGGTCAAAGTGCAAACTATAGCGATTCCATCCATTTTCTGAAAGCCTTTATGTATGCACATCTGTGACTTGAGAACATATTCATCATATCGTCGTTACCACTAACGTACCCACTAATTATCCTCCATTCCCTAGCATTCGAAGACTAGCAGTGTCAAAGTTCGTCTACTCTCGTTTGGTTTTAACGTCGTGTATTGTCGTATTCGGGTATATAATGTGTTCTTCATTTCAAAGTTAAGATTATCCATTGTAGCGCATTGAAGTGGTTTATCCGGCATTTAGTCCTCCCTTTCAAACGGCAACATTCTCTGAACGTCCTCTGCGCCTTTTGGTTTAACAACGTGTCCAATATATATCACTCTAGACGTTTTCAACGTTTTCCTTCTCCCTCAAAATTGACTAGTGGCCAAATCAAAGCTAACCCTTATAATGACCACTTTCCTGACACCTGGCTCAAACTTCTCAATCCAAACGCAATGGTTTCTCAAGCCTTCGAGGAAAAGGCTAAAGCAGTCAAAAATTTGACCAACACCCCTTCCAATGACCAGCTGCTAAAACTCTATGGGTTGTTCAAACAGGCTACCGTTGGTGACAATAAGACTGATCGTCCAAGTGGCTTCAACTTCAGGGATAAATACAAGTGGGATGCTTGGGATGAGAACAAGGGCATGAGCAAGGAAGAGGCTGAGGAAAAATATATCGCCCTTGTAAACGAGCTAGAATCCAAGCTCAATTGAAAAGATCTGCAGGCTTAGTTCGCGAGTGCGACATACTAATAATTTTATGTCCTGGTCTAAAATTATGAAAAAAACGGTTCCAAAAGACTTTGAAAATTAGCAGGCGAGCGAGCAACCTAACAGCATTGCTATCCAGATTGTTAATGACTCTTGTGCTCTCTGCCGCACGTTTATTCCATCGTTTCATTTGAATATATAGTTGTCTGTTTTTACATACACGTACACAATGAGCACTAGAATTTCAAATAATTTTCAAATGTGTTGAGCTTCTTTTACCTATATGTCTGGCTTTGTACCCACTCAGCACTCCGAAGACACGACCTGCCACTCGACGGTAACGAACGCAGCGTGGCTATCGCATTACTGGTAACAGCTTTGTGTTTTGAATCTCAAATTTGGGGCCATTCGCAAGACTAGTACTGCATTTTTGAAGCGCTTTCTTTCCATAGAGCTCTGAAAAACAAGTGAGAAGCAGCTGCCAATAAAAATAAGGAGTAAGGTCCTAAGAAACAGTCCATTACCAGGGTTTTCCTCATCACATTCAGAATCACATTTACCTCGTGTTCCGCTCGTAATGTCAGCTGAAGCCGCTCAATTGGCCCAGGTGCTGGAACAGACTATTTTGAGTTCCGACGCTACCGTGCGTTTACAATGCGAGACACAGCTAAAAAAGCTTTCTAATGAGAATTTTCTACAGTATGTCGGCCTGCTGGCACTAGTGCTGGCTGATGGCAACAACCGGCTCGAAGCTCGTATTTTGGCAGGTCTAACGCTGAAAAACGAACTTGTGAGTAAAGATTCTGTGAAAACGCAACAATTGGCTCAAAGATGGATTTCCCAAGTTGATGATTCGTCGCGTTCTGCCGTGCGAGGTTGCGCTTTATCGGGACTAATAGATCCGGAACCACGTGTAGCTAACGCCTCCGCGCAGCTCATTGCTGCCATCGCCACGATTGAGCTCCCTCGTAACGACTGGCCAGATCTAATGAAGATTATGGTCGATAATACCGCTGCTCAACAGCCCGAAAATGTCAAGAGGGCCTCACTTTTGGCTCTAGGTTATATTTGTGAAGCCGCAGATCCAGGTTCCGAAACCCTGGTGTCACAATCTAATAACATTTTGATCGCCATAGTTCAAGGTTCTCAGGCTAGCGAACCTTCCAGGGCTGTGAGACTCACGGCGCTAAATGCGTTGGCCGATTCTCTCGCTTTTATCAAGAACAATATGGATCGGGAGGGTGAACGTAATTATCTCATGCAGGTCGTATGTGAAGCAACCCAAACAGGTGGTGATTCGGAAATTCAGGCAGCCGCCTTTGGGTGTTTATGCAAGATCATGTCGTTGTACTACTTCCTCATGAAACCTTATATGGAACAGGCTCTTTACGCTTTGACCGTTTCCACTATGCAATCGCAAGATGAGAAAGTCGCGTCAATGGCGGTTGAATTCTGGTCTACCATTTGTGAAGAAGAAATTGACATTGCTTATGAGTTGGCTCAATTTCCGCAGTCGCCTTTGCAAAGTTTTAACTTTGCGCTTACTTCGATTCAAGAAGTTATTCCTAACTTGTTGAATCTGCTTTCAAGGCAAAATGAAGATGCAGAAGATGACGATTGGAATGTCGCCATGTCCGCTGGTGCCTGTCTGCAACTGTTCGCTCAGAATTGTGGCAATTATGTGGTAGAGCCAGTGCTTCGATACGTGGAACAAAACATAACTAGCGACAACTGGAGAAATCGGGAAGCTGCTGTTATGGCATTTGGTTCGATATTGGACGGTCCCGATAAAGTTCAGCTCACAAATTTGATCCATCAAGCTCTTCCACCCATCTTGCAATTGATAAAAGACCCTTACTTACAGGTCAAAGAAACTGTTGCTTGGTGTATCGGCAGAATTGCAGATTTGGTTATTGGTGCTATCGATCCACAGACGCACTTGCCAGATGTTGTACAAGCCTGTTTACAAGGTCTAGAAGATCACCCAAAGGTAGCAACAAACTGTGCATGGACGATAATAAACTTGGTAGAGCAAATGGCGGACGCCCAAGCGTCCCCAATTTACAACTATTATCCGATTCTGGTAGAGGCGTTGATGAAGGCTGCAAATCGTACTGATAATGAAAATAGTGCACGCGCGTCAGCATTTTCTGCGCTAACCACTCTAGTAGAATTTTCTACTGATCAAGTCGCTGAATCCGCCATTTCCATTTCATCCTTCATTTTGGACAAACTGGGACAAACGATGACTGTAGATGAATCTCAACTGACCAATGAAGCCAAACAGAATTTGGAAGAACTGCAGTCTAACGTGTTGAGCGTCCTGTCGGCAGTTATCCGTAAAAACCCTGCATCTGTCACTTCGGTCTCGGACATGTTGATGGATTTATTTATCAAGCTATTGGACAAAAAAGATGCTTCCTATGTGGAGGACGACGTCTTTTATGCAATTTCTTCGCTAGCGGCAGCGTTGGGTAAAGGATTTGAAAAGTTCTTGGAAACTTTTTCGCCATATCTGGTGAATGCTTTGAACCAGGTGCAATCTCAGGTCGCTATCACGGCAGTGGGGTTGATTGCCGATATTTCCAACTGTTTGGAGGATGATTTCAAACAATTCGCTCCAGCGTTTATGAATGTTTTGGGCCAGATGATTTCCACAAACAATGCCAAGAAGGAACTCAAACCTGCGGTGTTATCTGTCTTTGGAGATATCGCTTCAAACATCGGCCCTGATTTCATTCCTTACTTGAATCAAGTCATGGCGCTCTGTGTCGCAGCTCAAAATACAAGACCAGAGAACGCATCTCTGGAAGCACTTGAGTATAACGTCAAAATCCACGAATCTGTCCTCGATGCGTATGTCGGGACCGTGGCAGGTTTGCATTCCAACCCAGATTCTCTGTTTCCCTACGTCGGCACTCTGTTCCAGTTTGTGAGCCTGATCGCTGACAATCCCACGCTCAATAGCGAAGACTCTACAGCCCGTGCTGCTGTCGGTATTATTGGTGACGTGGCCGCAATGTTCCCAGACGGCAAAATTAAGCAATTTTATTCACAAGAGTGGGTCACAGAATTCATCAAGAAGACCAGAAGCAACCCTACTTTCAGCCAATCCACCAAAGATACTGCGAGATGGGCCAGAGAACAACAGAAATTCCAAACGGGCTTAAGGTGAGGAATTTCAACCAACAACCTTCATAACGTGTCCCCACTCATCTTCACGACTAGAGCTGACATTTTGCGGCAAGTTCTGGTCTACTCCACTTTACCATCATCTTATTCCTCACTGTGATTTTTTTATTTTACTTTCCTCATCTATTGATTACGACTACCTTGATTTCCTTCTTTTCCTCTCTATTCTTTTAAATTTACGAAGCATCTATTTTCCATTTACCTGCATACCAATTCTCCTGTACTTTTATATCCTCTCCAACTGTTTTAAAGACTACTACTACTACTCCTCTTCCTCCTTCCCTTCTCTACCTCTTTACAGTCCTTCTGGACCAAATGTCTTGTAGCCAGGCCTCTACTATCACGAAACTTTTATTTATTTTCCCGATTTTATTCACGACTTTAATGATATACACGATTCAATCACTGCTGAATCCAGTTAGCTTAATCCCTAATGTATTGCTGGATTCAAAATGTGTCCATCGAATATAGATAATATTGACGTATAACGTCATTTTGTACTATTATGCCATACTTAATCGCCTCTTATCGGATGTTATTCGTTCAATGGTCGTTGGCTTAGGCTACGGTGGTATTCTATAATGACTGATGCTAACTATTGAATCCTGTAAGTAATCATCACAAAAGTGAAAGGTAGTATTGTGCAAGCGCTACGTTCTTGTACTAATTTCATATTCAAATCGCGAAAGCCTCTCGTTACTAAGACTGAGGTGAACGCTGGTATAGGAGAATAATGGCATTGATCTTCAACAGCGCCTCTAGCAATAGTTCTTTTCCCTGATTTGCGTTTAGTTTTCTCTGGATATTCTGATCTTTTTGACAGCGATATTTCAGAGTGTAAGTTTATCGAAAGCGTGCACCCGGTTTGCCGTTTGGGTAATTGTTTATGAAGTTCTTCGACTTCTAATAATGAAAAAATGAAGGCTACTGTGTTTTGGCAAGCGTTTCTTTCGTCTGGTATGTCCTTTCTAAGCATAGAAATCGTCAACAATTAATGACATTCGTACCTGGCCTATCACTAGAATCCACTTCCCACTGTGTCAAATTTAGGCTATCGTTGCAATCTGTACCGGCAAACTTGATGCTTCGAGCAACGTTCTAGAATGTTTGCTTTTACACTGACATTCACGGAAGTTGCTGGTACAGTCTTCTAGCGTTCCAATTTGTGAAGCTGGCATACTAGCATTTCTAATTATATTGATTTAGCCCACATGAGAGCTCAAACTTCTTTTCTGAATGCTGCAAGCCATTCTTTCCATACTAACATTGAGAATTTGTACTTAGGCGGCTAATTTCTCTGAAAAGCAATCTCGTATGGAAGTCTCTCCACAACCAAATAAGTACTCTGAGTTAGGTCATCCCATTTCCAAGTCCATTGAACTTATACCGAGACACCATCCTATGGATTTAACTCACGATCTTTATTGAAACTTACAAAATTGAGTTTTGTTAAGAAAATGAGCTCAGCGTTACAGGTACGATTCTCACCTATGCTACGGCCAAACTATCAAGAGACGGTAGTGAGCAATTAGAGTCTCATTAAAGTGGAAGTGTAAAACAGTATTGGAGAATGTTGCGACATTCGTTTTCATACAATTGAAAGCATAAATGTTTTCGTGACTTTCAAAACAACCAGCAGAAGACGCCATTTTACGATATCGAAGAAGCTGAACACCCATGTGTAGTATTTGCTGACCTAAAATTCTTTGGAAGGGGCCAGCGCTTCACAGGCATCCTCGTCTTTCCAAGAAGAAGGCGATAAAGATCTCACCAGAGCTTTGAAAATTGACATAGACCTCAATTCAAAAAGCGTACTAGGGGATTCTACTTCTGTACCACTTGTCACGCGTGGTTCGAAAAGAGGGAATAGCTAAGAGCACAGGATTATATATTGGACATTGCGGGCACCGTTACGGACCATTACTCTAACTATGACGTAACTGTACTTGGGAAAGCATGTGTCATCATCAATCTGAGAGGATAGAAGAGTGCAAAAACTGTGCAATTCCATCGTGCCAAAGAAACTGTTGTCAAAACCCCCGACGTTAAGGCTAGCTGATCCTCGCTAATATCCCAAATATCTTTCCCCAAGCGCAGTAAAGATAAAATATACTGTCAGCTCTAGCTATTGTATGGCTAAAAAGACGCTGTAAATTTCTAATACTACGAAAAATCTATCAACTAGGTCAATTTGGTGCATTGGAATACTGTACTTTTCTTGATCGTATCTCAATGCCGAGATCACCGAAGGTTTTGGACGCTCAGGTAAGTGTTCGATATTACAATTATCTACAATGGGAAAAGGGTAAAGTTGATTATAACTGTCACTTAAGGCTACTTGGAGCATCTCAGTCAAGCTCATCGTTCAAGCGTGATGTCTTCATCCCTGGCTACTTTCATTACATCATGTGACACAGCTCTATTTTCCACTAGAAGTGCCCATCCTTCTCTTTTAAAGACTAATTAATTAGGTTGGTGCAGTTCGTTTCTGTTACTTGGCAGTTATGAATGTCACGGAGTTGGTCTTGGATCCTATCTTGATTCCTTTTGATGATACGTATATTCTGTATGACCCTTCTGATCTGTTGTCGTACGTACTAGTGTACTTCTCGTTGCTTCCAATTGGGATTTTGATCTTCTATTTCTCGTGGTTTTTGTTAAATCGGGAGCTAGAGGCTGTGATCATTGCAGGGGGCCAATTGGTCAACGAGATCTTAAACAACGTTGTCAAAAATATCATAAAGGAAGCGCGACCCGCGTCTTTTGGCAGTTCTTTCCAGAAAGACACGCTGAGATCTGCCTACGGGATGCCTAGCGCGCACTCGCAATTCATGGGGTTTTTCCTTGCGTATTGGTCCCTGCGACTTGTCCTCCAATGGAAGGGAATTAGCAATACACGCAGAGTTGGTAGTATCTTGGCTATGGTTGCGACCACGGCAATGGTGGCACTGTCTCGCATATACTTGGGCTACCATTCGCTAGCCCAGGTTTGCATCGGAGTAGCTTTAGGTGGCCTTTTGGGATCACTATATTATTTGGCTGTCGGGTGCGTAAGATACTTGGGCCTCTTAGGCTGGCTCTTAACCTGGCGTATATTTCAACGTTTGTGGATTAAGGACTCCTTCAACTGTTATCCTCTGAGCTTACAGGACGAATTCGACCTCTGGAATCTCAGGTGTGAAACCTCCAAGCGCAGAGAAGAGTTCATTTCGAAGAAGAGTTTATAGAGGGTTTCAGACCTTTTTTTTTTGCCATAAGTTCGCATAGGCTTAAAAGTTACTGGTTGATAAATTAATTTAAAATCACTGAATATATGTTGCATTCATACTATGATGATTGTTCGTACACTATTGGTACCCTCTTGACCTTATTCTCAAAGGGACTGAATGAAATTTCGATTAGCTCGTCCCTCGTGAAACTCAAGCTGGGAATATCAGAACACGAACATGCCATTAAGTATCCGTAAAGAACTCGCAGAACGGATTCATGACCAATCACTAATATGTCACCACGCATTCTTTCCATTTCTAGAAGAAGCGGTTCCATACGTACCGCCAAATCATGATACGATTCCGCACGGGGGAAACGGTAATGATATGGGTCTTTTATCCATTCCTTGAATTCTTCGGGGTACTTTTCTCTGATCTCGGATTCCGCCATGTCTGCTACCACACCGGGATGTAGCTGTTCTAGTTGAGATCTTTGTCTCACGTTTATGCCTCTTTCGTCGAAAAACTTCGCCGTATCGTAAGTCCGTTTCCTAGGCGCAGTCCATACCACAAATGAATCCTCGTCCCCTCCATCGCCTGAGACAGGCTGCCGCATTGTTACGTTGCCTGTGGATTCGGTTCTTTCGAGCGATGCACGCGTTGTTAACAAGGGCGACAAAGAGGGTGACATTGAGCGCGAGCTTAAACCCGAAGAGATAATGTTTGTAGAGACACTATTTTTCTTTGCTGTTGTCTTAGTTGAAGCGGCTTTGATGCCATCTGCGTTTTCGATGATTGGAGGATAAGCATTAGTTTGAGAGGCTCGCCTTTCATTCACCACCTTCAATACCAGATCCGTTAAAGTTTTGGAATATACGGTGCCGTCACGGTTGAGTAACTCGTCGTTAACGTAATTGTCGTTGTCGCTGGTGCCGCAGCGCGCAAAATATACGCATCCTTTCTTGTCCTTCAGATTCATCAGGAAGAATACAATCTTGTTTATGAGATAACCAAAATGATTGTTGTTGACAATCAACTTTTCGCCGAAATTTATGTATTTCACGTAACTCAGTTGCTCCTTGGGAGTCATTTCCTCATACAAATAAGTATTAGCTTTTAAGCGATGCATGTAATCGGCAACCGCTTCCTCTTGAGACCAGCCTATGTAGTCTGCGGACCGAGATGCCATATCAACGTTGTGCTTGATCATATCTGAATCGGTCATGACGGATTCAATGAATAAAACCTTGCTGTTCATTTGCGAGAATATCTTTTCCAGTTGAAGTCGTTCTTCAACCAAGATGTTGAGAGCATCGTAAACTGCCAGTTGACCCTTACCTTCATTGAAAAACTTAATCATGTCCTCTTGAACCATTTCTAGGATATGTTTTCGCTTAGCACGCCCTTCTTCAGTCTTAGGTTTTGCCGAAAAGTAATCGATGGGGAAATTGTCACAATCAACACCCGCCGCCATCGACTTCCGGCGATACTCTGAAACATGGAAAGAGCTCGTACGTACGCCCAACCATTTAGTATACCTGGTAATTGCGACTGATAGCAAAGTTTTTGACGTCGCGGGAAGTCCCACCAGCACAATTAGAATCTTACCGGCGTGGAAAAGACGACCAGACTCCGTCGAATACAGCTGTCCCGGCGAAATATAATCAATTTCAGTATCTTCATGCACACCATCCGCCATTTCTGTAAATTTCGGACGCTTATCCTTGGAACTACTCGACCACCTTCTGCGAGTTCTTGCCATATGATTCCCGGCGTTTATCGTTGAGGATTCTAACCATGGCATTTCCAAAGAGCCATTGCCACTCATAGTCGCTTAAAAGCCCTAATTCAAGGCCTTGCGTACTACTATTTCGAAATTCAATGTCGAGAAATGTGGGGCAAATCTCAAGTGCACAAATAATTGCATTTTAGGTTTAGATCACCTTGTACTACTGAAATCGATGTGATATCTGCAATCGTGAAGGACGACTGTATAAAGGAGATTTGCTTCTGGCGTTACTCTACGATGTACTTGCCATTCATATACTTATGAATTTGAAAATACCGATTAGGCCTCAATCGTTTGATCAACCTCTGTGAAATCTCCAGCCCAATGTGCGGGCAGTCACTTTGTACTATTCTGACACTTTAAGTAACATACTTAGCTGATGGCCCCGCTCATTCTGAAGCAGAACATTCGTTATGTCCTTTAGTTCCCCAACGAGCGTGCAGCCTTAAAATCACCATCGTTTGGGCAAAACAAGCGTTCCGGAAGAGACCGTGGATTTATTATTTTGAAGTATTATGTCGTTCTGTCATGTGATGTAACTATACTATCGTTTCTCAGCTCACCAAATCAAGTTTTAACGACTATAACGATGGTTACTATTGTCGCGTGTCTATCTCGTAAGCTGCCACCAAAATGGGTCCCACTGCGCAATGTACATTACAAGTTATTTAGAAAGATCTAATATTGAAACATGTAGAGAATTCTTGTTGATATTTTGATGAGGTAGCAGTATTAGTACTATGTTATTTACTCCAATTTACCGCCCTTTCTTTGAATCAAAGCCTTTCTGTCCTTGTCGATGTGCAACTTGGTGATAACGACCTTGGATGGGTGAACGTTGATTGGGATAGAAGCACCGCTGGATTTTTCCTTGCTCAACTTGTCGACTTGGACGGCGAATTTCAATCTGTAGACGGAGGAAATCTTACCCTCTTGGCCTTTCTTGGAGCCCCTGACAACCAAGACTTCGTCGTCGTTTCTGATAGGCAAAGCCTTGACGTTGTATTGAGTACGCAATTCCTTGGACAAAGGAGCGGACATCAACACACGGCGCTCAGAGGATGGAGCGGTGAAGTAAGCCTTTCTGGCCTTTCTTCTGTCGGAGGTAACGTCTGCAGAAGAGGTTAGTAAAAGGAAGAAATATAACGATGCTGGAAGAGAAGAGAAGAGGAGGGAAGCCTTTCGGCTGTGATCTTAGTTCCATTATATTCTGACACTATCCACAAATTTTGAATCGCGTTTATTTTAAGCATTTGAAGCGGTGCGCAGTCAGCCGGTCAAATCATCCAATGTATTAAGTCACAAACTGCTGATATTGAAGTGTCTTAAGTCCCTAGTAGTCAACTATACCCAATGTGGCTTGGTCCAATGCTTCCATCTATTTTCCCTGCTCATTTCCCTGCTCATTTCCCTTCTGAGTGTCCAGCACGGGATGCCTGCTGGTTTCCCATTGTTTCTAGTCTCATGCTTCGACATACCTAGAGATTGTTTAGCCATTTTGGTATTGCCTGTCTATTCGATCTTTTCAGCCCTATGGAAACGCTAGTTTCCTAGAACTGGAACTTTTGATATGTTGGATTATTCACGAAAGTCGATCTCGGTTAGGAGTGTCGATAGAGAGTAATTAGGCAGAGTCTTCCTGTCTGGATCCCGCCTAGCTCTAAGAGAAGCTTAGGCAGAAGCATCGTATTCTGTATGACTTTGCTCCTTCTGGGATCCAATCTCGCCAGGCAGAACTGAGCCAAGCAACATAGGATGGCTCTAGAGTTTACGCTATGAGACATTTGAGAGTACCCACGCTAAAATTGCATTTTTAATCTTTTTGTCATATTTTCAGATTAAATATGTTTGTTATATGTCTGGGTTCAACAGTCACAATACATACAATGTATTGTAAGTGCACTCAACCACTCTCCCGGCGCCCATCTGATGCTATCTAGAATCAAAGTGCACACGTATTAAGTAGCGTATACGCTAGTTGACTGCTTTTGGAGGCTACTGGCTTCCTGGGGTGGTCGATAATTCGTATCGCACTACGTCGGCGGCCAAAATCCGGAGCTATCACTCTGTACTTATATGTCATCTTGACTCTGGGCGCAACCTTATAATAGGTGTAATGTCAGCCTGCTTGAAAACACTAGACAATAATGGAGCACTTGGCGTGCCATGCGTAGCTTTTAATTCGACTGGTGTAAGAGACATGGCGCTATTCTGTGCGGCCCAAATCCAGGGCTACATGGTATGATTGTGTACTTATCTGTAACGATTTTTGCAAAATTCAAGAATATTTACTGGAGTCTGAGAACCTCCAGATACTAATTCACGGGCCTCATCTGCAGCTCTTCCCTTTTATGGCTTTAAATACGCTAGCTACTTTTGGCCTTATTGTTCAAAGTGGTAAAAATACATAGGTCAAGCTTGAAAGGACGAAAAGAGATGCTAAAATGAGAATGCTATCAGACTTCAGAGTCCACTAGATAGCTTTCGTTCTACAACATGCACCAAGTATTTACTTGGCTCCACCGTTTAAAAAAATGGATCCCAACAGTCTAATGCGGAACTGCTAGAATGTAATCGATATGAGCCCCTCCCGGGATTCGAACCCGGATCACATCCACCGGAAAAATGTATGCTAACCATTGCACTAAAGGGGCGAAGAAAGTCGCTTGAAGTGTGGTAAGAACATAACCTATTTATCGTGTTCTAAATATGATATGCCTAACAACAATTTTGAAGAAAATACTACGTGATGTAACGGAAAGATCTCCTTTGGGTGAGAGAGCGGTACTTTCAACAAAACGATATTTTCTTACCACTCAATATTTCTTTTCTTCGAGTTGATCGATTGAGCCACTATTGCCTAGCTTCACTTTGCAATGCTGTCTAGATCTTTGTTAAAGCTGGACTTTTGGTCGAACGTGAAACCACTAAGTTCCAGCTTTACTATACCCTTTAGGACCAGGTTACTGACTACAACCTTGATTCACAATCGCGGATATGCCAAAGCCCAATTCAAAGATGCTACCTCTGATCAAGCCAGAAAATCTACTAAAAAGAAGAGCTCACCTTTATGGCCGAAGATCACTTCTTTCACTTCTTTCACCGTATCAGGCCTACTTGTGATAGGAGCCTCGGGTTTGGCTGGTCTAGTGATGTACCTGCTACTTCAGGAACTTTTCTCGCCATCTGGAGATACCCGCATGTTCAACAGAGCCGTGTCAATGGTAGAATCCGATCCACAGGCCCGTGAACTACTAGAGTGCAATGACACAGAGCACTCCAAGGAACGTGTGAAGGCATATGGAGAACTCTTGACGGATGACAGATGGACCAGGAATAGGCCAATTTCATCTACGAGGAGAATCGGAAAAGATGGCAAGAAGCATCATTACATGCGCTTCCACGTAGAATCCAGGCAGAAGCTAGCACTGATCCATGTCGAAGCTCGCGAATCTGCAAAAAGCTACACCCCAGATCTGATATCCATGTACATGGATGTTCCTGGACAAAAACGTTATTACTTCATAAAACCCCAGGTTTCAGTTACAAAGCCCAAGGGCTTTCTGGGCGTTAATTGGGGCCCTAAACCATAATTCGAGAAGGCTGCGCATACGTTCCCCAAATTCAGTTTCAGTAAAGCGAATTGGTGAATCTACTGTACGTTTTCACGCTAATGTTACAAGTTCCCTCTTGCATATTCTCTCATATTGTATTTTGATTATCCTATATTTTCTTTATACGATCCAACCTGTCCATAGTACAAATGCCAATGACAATAATACCCGTGCTAATACTGCACTACGACTACCTGATGACACTTTTCTATCATTGTGGCGACTCAAGCCCCGACCTTTGCTTTTCTGTGCATTCGTCCTCGCCTTTTCCACAGATTTTATCACAGAACCACATTGTTCGCTTTTCGCGTCTTGCTTCCCATCGCGGTTGAAATAGACGTGCTTGTCATCCACTGGGCAAGTATCTTCTGGATTCGGCATGCTAAAATACATCTTGCTTATTTGCAAGGCGAGCTTTTGATCCGGCGTACAGTCAGAAAATTCACCATACTCACCGTTCTCACCATCTGCCACTATGTCTGCACAATCTACTTGGTCACACACGTAATCGAAATACTCCTTGTACTTGGACTGATCGCTGAACGGTGAAACCAAGCACGGCAGATAATCAGTTAAACAGGAGCATTTAGATTGATCGGGTTTTGTGGGTAGCTTTTCAGCAGCTTTCCACGTATTTGAAATTGGTGGACATTCCCTTTTGGCCGATCTGCTGGAAACTAGATCTTGCCTTCGCAAATATTCAGATTTGGTTATACCTTTAGGTTTGGACCTAGCGAATTCATCTTTCAAGAACTTAAAGTCCTTCAATGGGACTACATTGTTTTCTGCATCTATCTCGATAACCCCATAGTGGTTTTCTTCCTCGAAATACATGTATGCCAGTCCGCCAGACCAAACGCCTGTCATTTGTTTACTGTAAAGCGCTTCGACTTCTGTGAAGGGCCGAGGTCTGATCAAATTGCAACCAAATTCAGAGAAGAAAATAGGAACCGGATAGTTTCGAAATTCCTGAGTTCTTTTATCGTAGCCACTGCTATGGAAAGATGAGTAGCCGCACCATTCATACATGTTTATTCCATAAAAGTCAGCGGCAGCATTTCCGCAACTGAAAAACTGAGCAAGGTTTCTTCGAGTATCCACATCATCATTCGTGGAATAACCAACAGGGATAACCCGATAATCCTTATTTTTTATGTATTCCTTCATGTCACGAATAGATGCCTTTACAAATGGGGAGGCATCTGTATTTGTTATATCATTGGTAACTTCATTCCCAGCGAAAAATCCGAGAACATTTGGATATTGGTGCATTGCATCTATTACATCTTTGTATCTTTGATACACATTAATATTCCAGCTAGGTGAATCTCTTGAGATAGAAGCGTCGGGCTCGGAAAGATCGAGCAAGACATAGATTCCCCTCTCTTCAAGCGCATTCATGCAAACGTCGTGGGATCTTTTTGGATCTATTGTGTAAACCCTAATTGTATTGACGCCGAGGTCAGCTAAATGAGGAACATCTCTTAGACATATTTCTGGTGAGGCCAGCGGGTCGATATATTTTGTGTCGCTAGCCAATATTTCAAGGTTTTCTAGGTCTTTTAATGAATAGCTTGGTTGGTACGCGATTCCTTTGATGAAGAATTGTTCTCCTGTCTCACTGTTGAAGAACTTGCTTCCAAATGTTTCGATCGGTGGCAGGTTGCTCTTTGGCGCCAAATAATCCAACTGGAACTGTTCGGCTTTAATTATGCCGGAAGCGAAGATCAAGTAAGTGACGAATAGATCGATCAAGAAAAGGTCCAAATTCATTCTGGTTTAGTAAGTATTATTGCGATTTTGGTTACTGTGAGATAGCTTTTGTTGCTGGAAAGAAATGTTCGTAAAACGAACTGTCGTCGCCTTTTATATGCCGGGAACTGGTATACTAATAATATTCTGCAGCGCGTCACAAAAAAAGACACTACACAGAATTACATTGACCATGGGAAAAGCCCATGCAGTGAACGAATTCTCATACCGCATCAACTGTGCTTGGTTTTGTTAAAAGATCTAAGCATTTCTCCCACTATCACCATTGCTAATCTTCGCAGTGTCATATATCGAAGTAAAAACGTCTAAAACTTGGTTATTCGAAGATAAGTAAACATAAAGTACATAAAAATAACAAGCACCATAAGGTCGGTCTCGAGGCTCAGTTAAAGGAAACCCTCTGAACTAAGCCTTGGTGGAATGAGAAGTAGATATCAGTGAAGATGGTATGGTGTAGTAAAAGTGGTTCCCACTCTGCAGACTTGATCCTGTGTCATCGTTACTATCATTTCTTGGTTGAACAAGGTTTTGTAGCATAGGACTGGAAATGCTTTTGTTGAGACTATTACTGAAGTTCCCTTTGATCAGCGCCGAAGCCACAGCTGGACCAATGATACAACCGGCAAAAACAACAAGAATCAAAAAGAACAAAGAGCAGTACTTTCTCACCATCCGCTTACGCAAACGACTTTGCTTGAGCGAGTAGATAGGCGGGCGAATTTGACGGGATGGCTTTAGCCAGAAAAGCATGACGGAGTGGAATTTGTCGATGTATGGAATGAAGAGTAATGGCAGCTGGCAAAACAAAATGAAATGTCCTAACACAAAGTCACCTGCAAAATGGGACAATTCAACGACCTTTGCCAAAAATTCTCTGGCTGGTTGAGTCCACGCCATGTAACCAAATCCGGTCCCATACCACTTACCAGTCCAGAAGGCTGTATTAGCATGGTCATTCTTGAACTCACGAGTAAGCATAAATATAGTTATGATCTTGAAGATCAATCTCTGAATGTACAAGCAAGTAAGGACACCGAGCAACATCCTGCCGAAGTTAAAGCTCTCCAAGACCCACATCACGATGAAGAAAACAATGTGCACAATGACAGCCACAGCGTGCGCAAATCCTGCCATTGATGACCCGGTCTTCTTGCAGCACAAACCAAACAGTGGACCAGAGCAACAAGAAAGACACACACAGAAGAATAAAACGCCCATGTTGACGGCAATCGGCGCCAACGTGCAGATGACTATACGCAAAGTGGAGTTAACGTATTGAGCATCCCTCACACCAGTCTGAGCATTGATGAATGTAAAAGCAACAAAGCAACCGGCAGCATACATAGCACATGGAATCACGTCAGCCAAAATCATGTTGGACTTGTGAGCCTTGGCAGCATCACCAGCAGATTTCTCGGACTCATCGCCAGTTAGTTTGCGTTTGAAACCAGTGACTCTGGATCTTGACATCCTCACATAACCAATCCAAGAGTTCCTGTGATATTTGTTGTTGCCTCTCGATAACCATCTAATGAAATCACGGTAATCTAAGAAAAAATCTTGCCACGAGAATTGATGAGGATTGAAGATAAATGGAGAAAATATCAAAGCTGACAGTGATGCCCAGAACCACAAGAGTGGCGCTTGCCAGTGCGTTACCGAACCCGTTAAAAGAACCAACATACATCTTGCACCCATGTAAATAGCGGACCCAGCAAACCTAGAATATAAGATTGAGAATGGAATACGCGATGTGGCGAAACCACGGCCGGTGGAAATGTAACGCGCTCCACCGACGGTCAAGTCGCTCAATAAAGATGACGAGTAAATTTGGCCTGCGAATACTTCAAACATCGGAGATAGAGAAAGAACGTGCCTGAAAAATCTCTGAGTAGCCTTCCAAATACCACGCTCGATCAGTTCCTGAACAACGATCGGAATGAAAGAAATGAAGAAGACAATGAAAATAGACAAAGTGTAACGTCTAATCCAATCAATAACAGGGGCAAAGTTGTAGCAACCAATTGGATGCTGAACATCTGTTATGGGCTTGTTTCTATCGTACTCACAGAGAATCGATTCATGTGCCAATGCGTTCAAATTCACCATGGTTAACATGAAAAGCTGAACGGATATTTGGATAAACAAGTTATTCAAATGGAAACCAGGGTGAGCGTAGTAGAAAGAAAGGAAACGGTCAAGTGGCAACTGAGTTCCTAGGTAATAATATTCACGAGAAAGCATTTGTTCGCCCATACCAGCACCAATCTTAGTCGTGAAATTCAATATAGTGCCGAAACCCAAATCTCTACCCTTACCACATTGATAGTATTCACAGTGCTTGATACGGCCACCACGTAAAATGGCATTCATACCTGCGTAAATATCTTCGTTCAGGTGTAAACCTTTTTGGGCTTTAGCCACACCACCTCTAGTCGTCATATAAGCACCATTGATAAAATCGGGATGACCATAATGCAGCTTACCGCCAACTTGAGCAAGGGTACGAGCAAATAAGGTACCAAATGTCTGTTCTTTACCCGCTGCAACGTCACCTAGTACACCAGAGTTTTCTGAGAAGATATATTCTCTGGCACCCACGATAGCCACAGGATGGTTTGTGGATTGGTCCTCGTATTTCAAACCAGGAGCATAGGGATTAATTTGTTCGACATTCAATTCTTCAAATTCGGCGAGGACAGATCTAATTTTGAGACACTCTTCCAAATAGTTGTCTTGATTTGCATCAATCAGCTGCAAGTACTCACCTCTGTAGAAAATCATGGCATGATTTTGGTTATCAGATTTACCATCACCCAGAATTGGGTTACCCGACAGTTGAATTCTGAACTTGGGACGTCTGCGTCCATTGGATAACAGTTCACAATGCCCGTCAATCAAAGCAGAGTATATTCTAGGCTCTTCCCCTTCATTTAATGGTGGTTCTTCATCCAAGTACGCAATCTGCAAATCTGGATAGGCTCTCAACAAAAACTCGGCATTTTCGAGCTCATGTGGCTTGAACTTTGCTAGTCTTTGCATGGACACCAAAAATTTAAACTTTCTCCTTGCCATCTTCTCTAACTCCCTCTCCAGGCCTTCAGCGTTACCACCAAACATTTGCACAATTTCAGGGTTCTCGACCCTGTAGAGCAACTTGATAGCTCTCGCATAATTCATGAAACCTGATACTGTACGGTATAAAGTTTGGGATCTCAAAGAAGCCCAAATTCTAGTACGCAAAGTATATTCAGGAGCAGCAGACTTGAAACCGATGCAATAAAAAGGTAAATCGTCAATTTGCGACTTCATACCACCTTCGCCTTCTTTCTCAAGATCTTCCGCAGTGCCCTCGTATGCAGCTGTTTCCTCTGCCAAAATCTTCGTATCTTTGACGAAGCAGTCCCATTCAACAGGGTGCAATTGCTTCAAATATTCTAACAATGTCACCCTCGAGAATTGATCGTCTTCACGAATAATCTCTCTCAAGGACAGCAAGATCCTTTCAGAATAGTGCGGGGTCAGTACGGTAAAGGTGGGCATATTGTCAACGGGTAGGGGCTCAGGAATTGGAGTGGCTAGCGATTGTGCAAAGAAGGAAATACGACGTTCCGCCTCCGAGTCTCTTGGAAAAAACTCCGTCTCAAAGTTGTTGTCGTCTTGGGATACGAAAAAAGTTGGAGCTCTCAAAGTTCTTTTACCTTCAATTTCGGAGGGTACTTGATGATATAGCAACTTCTGGACATGGTCAATAGCAAGTAAATGCTCTCTGTACATGGAGATTACTATGGCGTTCCAAATTTGAGAGATTAAAACTTTGGGCTTATATTTAATTTCCATGTCAGTAGTTGCCAAGATCTTGGAATATATTCTCTTTGGCAGTCTGGTGAAGATGTTTCTCCATGGAGTCAAAATGGAAATACCAAGGTAAAAAGATCTCCCTATCGAGTAAACCATGTTACAAAGGACGTACCACATGAAGGTATCCAAGAAAAATAGAACAAAATCCGTAGCAATCATCAACCCTAAAACAATCTTAGGTTGGACGGTACAAAGTTTCGCCTGGAACCAATAGTCACCTTTGCATCTCATCGCCGTTGTTGTCAGCACTCTTATAGGATCCCTTAAAGATAAAACCAAAAAGAAGTAGGACTCACTAAACTTGGCAGCAAAAACCGTGAACCACAACAAATAGGACATCCACATGTCAAGACCAACTAAAGGAGCAAATGAAGCAGTGAATGTTTGAGAGGCCACATAACGTCTCGTTGATTTCTTCATATAGGAAGTGAATAAGCCACCCAATGGCATAACAGAGAAGAAGACGACAGTCGCCACAGCGACAAAAAACATTACCGCGCCCACGACATGTGCCGCCCTCGAATAAACATCAAGACCATCATAGGCGAAAACGAAAATGATCGGACCCAGATTAACGACAAGAAGCAGAACCAAAAACCAAAAACGACGAGACAAGTGCTGAGCACCGGCCCATTTTCTAGGAACGAAAAACCATTCAGAGACAGTTGCCACTAATTGTATGATACACGCCAATGTACCACCCAAAGCAGGAGCACTCCATCTGTAAGCGGCTAGAGGCTTGTTATCCAGGAGTTGTTGATAATCCTTGGTATAAAGAGTGGGGGCATTGTATGCAACATACATCCAATAAATTGAGCCGTGGATAACCCAAATACGATTGAAATTGGTAACTAAGTGGAACCAGGACCGGGTTTCCTTGTATGTCTTGAAAAAGACATCATCCCAGCCGACTTCGCCTAGCCTCAAATAACGTTCTTCAGCAGGCAAGTCAATGAGTCTAGTACCATCTTCAAACACAATCTTTGCGATCCCTTCTGGGTACCAGAAAAGTTGGTTGACATCATCGTAACCGATGACTTTGTTGTGATCCTTTTCACGCTTCACAAAGCGACCATCGACGACCTCATATACTTGGGCTCTTAGGTAAAGGTAAAGAGGGGTGATGATTCTATTCAAGTAATCTCCCTCTGGCATGGGTTCGGCACGTTGTTGGCACAAGGGAGAGTCCAAATAATCAGAAGCACACTTGTAGATGAAACACAAGCACTCCGAAGTGAATCTGACTTGATTGGCCTCACCCCAGATCATCAGATACAGAGCGATGTGACGAACCATCTCAAGTGGAGATAGCTTGTTCATCTTTGCCTTCCATCTGTAGTCAGCGGCTTCCAAAGAATTGTCACCCTCAAGTTGATTCAACATGGCTTCCGTATCTTCGTTGTTGTTTTTGTCAGCCTCTTTCATGGCCTTCTTGTTCTTCTTTTTGGCCTTTCTAGCCTTTCTAGAAAGTTTTCCCAAGCTCATGTTGCGGAATCCGACTTCATCGTCCATATCCAGCTGGGCGGCGAAATACCACTTCTTGTAATTGGCGGTATCGCCACCGATATAGTCTGCATGCAACGATAGCAGAGCTTGTTGTGGAGACATCCTAGAGGCTCTAGAATCTAAAAGCGTCATGAAGTGGTCAAACATATTCCTCATAGAGTCTCTTTGGAAGCCGAATCTGTTGGCCAAATCGATGAATGCATCTTCGATCTGCTCAATAGTGACCGGCGATTGGTTGTCGGCAGTCCAGGCTGGGTAAGGTTCATTTGGTAAAGCCATAGCGATGGCAGAGGAATCGAAACCTTCGCCACCGTATATTGGAGTGGAAGCACCGGAAGATCTTGGTTCAGCGTAACTCATTTGGGAAGGTGTGTATTGGCCTGCACTGGGTGTTCCGTAGCCTTCATAGCCCGGAGTAGGAGGAGGTCCATAGCTGAAATCCGAGAAGTTTTCTGGATCTTGGCCCATTCCATGGGGTTGCTCGTAGTAAGCATTGCCTGGGGCGTAGTCCATCGCCTCAGGGTCATAACCCTGTTGCGCGTAGTATTCTGCAGCGTTCGGATCATAGTGAGCAGCGACTTCTGGGTCGTAGTGGTCTTGAGGATAGACTGGCTGACCATACTCGTCATACTGAGGCTGTTGGCTGTAGCCCTGGTAGGGGTCATTGGCATAGTCAGGCTGCTGCTGCTGCTGTTGCTGACCCTCCTGATCGTAGTAATGGTTCGGATCGTTATAGGACATATTGGAGGCAGATCCTGAATCAGGAGAACTATTTATTTGGCTTCTTCACTGGAAAGTTAGTAACCTGTTATAGTGGCGAAATGTATTAGCGTGCGTTAGCGAATGTAGTGATAACGTTGGACCAAAAGCTTGAAAATGTGAAAGGTTGGAGTAGCACGGAGGATTCAAATGAAACGAAAGCGAAATACAGGATCGACCAAAAACTAAAATCCGCCAGAAAAAACTAGTTTATTTTTAGTGCGGTCTGTCTATTTTTTTTTTTCTTGTCTCCGTGATCAAAAGAAAACACCTGTTAGGTGGTAGACGTGGAAATGAATAGATCAGATCTGTAACGAGCTTTGGTTAAAATGGAACAAAAGGTTCTTCAGCAAGCGAGAGTGTATCTTAATTTCCCGTGAATCTCTCTGGTCTTCTTCCCTCGAATCAAATAACTCTAGTTTCAAACTAATGTCGGAAACCTCTCAAAAAACTTTTGATCTGAATGCGACAAGCAGATGTGGATGCGACGCCTGGCGTTCTTTTTAAATCTCAAATTCGTTGGCTCGGGACTCGAAACGCTAAAAAAAAATCTCGATCTGAAACAGCAAGTGTGATTTGGCGGTTTAGGCGTCTGCTTGCCAAAAGGGTAGGAAGGAATGCCGATGTTCTGTGTCAGCAACACGAAAAAAAATTTTCCTGAGATTATGTGATGGTGGTGTTCTTCACTCTTACTCATTAGAGTTCCCAAAGCGTCTTCCACGGCCGCCTAACGAAAAGGTCAGAAATGTCCGAAGAAAGCGGAAAGCGTCATTTGGCGAGAGTATGTATCGACAAGAATCCCAATCAGCACGTCTCGCCCGGTTTTGGCAAAAAGAGGAGCCAAGCCGCAATTTCCACGGATCTGTTTCCGATAAATGAAGGATGAACTGGTCTGGCAGGATGATCTGGTTCGTCTAACACGCACCGAAGAAGGAAGATGCGCCTAGTACTTATTCCTTTGGGTCATTTCCAGGCAGGTCGCACCTCCTATCCACGTGCTCTCTTTTTTTTTCCCAAAATCTGCTTCCTTTGAGGTTCGAATAGACTCTAAGGCGCGTCACACCCTGAAACATCGCCCTCCCTCCCCTACACACAAAATTGATCCAGTAAAAATTCATTCACAAATATAAAATAACAAGCACTAGCTCCTGGTGTATATCTTCACATCGTCGTAGCACGTTAGTAGTAGTAATGGTAGTACATACCCGTTGGTTGGAAAATTGGAGTTTTTTGATCCTGGCGGTTAAAACTCAACCTGTGGAGCGCGAAAATATAAACTCGAAGTGCCAGTGTATACGTATACCGAGCGTGTGGAAGCCTGATTCCTTGTATGCTACTTTATGGCGCTAACGCTCAGGGAAAATCTGGGTCTAAGGCTCGAGGATCCTTGGCTAGTGGTTTATAAATGTCTTTCTCTCGACTGTGGAAGTTGTTGTTGGACTGCATTCTTTATAAGCTGAGGGAAACTTTTTTGTATATGGATGGATAGAAGCCAGACAAAAATAGACAGTCTAGGAGAAAGAAATAAGAGCTCCGGTTACGTGAGGTGTAGAGCCCGCTTATGGTAGATTTAAAAAAGCCAAGAAATCTATCTGGAGAACCGAGACGACGCTGAGAAAGGGTCCATACCGCTTGGAAAAGTCGTTACGTATTAGTTATTCCTTCGTTTTCAGTATAACGCTACCTCCTAGACATTCAGCCCATACTCACTCATACATACTCACACCCATAACGTCTTGTAATTCCCAAGCCTATATCATTGTACTCCGTAGTTCGGAGTTCTATTCTATACATCTTTCTACATGAGAAACCAAAGGCCAAAAAACAAAACTCATAAAAAAAAACCTCTCCCGTTAGATCATATCATGACACCTGGCCTCCTCTTCTAGCCTGTCAAAGGTCTTCGTTGCGCTCGATAAAGTCTGCAATCAGTTCACTGCACTCCTTGGGCTTCTCGGTGTTTACCCAATGCGTGGCATCGATGTCGCGAACTTCGAAACGCGGAAAGAAACGTCCCACGTCATGCAGAACTTCATCCGAAACATAGTGGGACCGGGTTCCACGAATGATCAATGTAGGCGAAGTGTAGCGGTGAACCCAGGGGTTGAATTCCCAATTCGCGATATTTCCCTTAACAATTGCGTCGTTCAAAATACCCAGTGGGATTCGAGATTTGAAGCGATAGCCGGACGCAGATTTCCCAGTATCATCCTTTACCCTTTGTAGAATCGTGAGTAAGAATTGGCGAATTACTGGGGAGCTCTCGATGTCGCGCATTGATTTTTCAGCGTCCGCAAAGGTCTGGATATTAGGACTTTCGATAATCTCTAACAGTTTGCTCACATAGCGTGGGAACGTCATTGAGGGCATCGTTGCGACCGGCGCATTGTCGATACTCACCAGCATGGAGCATAACTCTGGCTTGCGCAAGACAACGCTCATCGCGACCTTGGCGCCCATGGAGTGGCCCACAATGATAGGCGCATGTTCAAAGTGCTGGTCTTGGATGAATTGCTCCACGTCTGCGGCCATAGCCGGGTAGTCGTGGCGCCCGATGTGTGGTGAGAGACCGTGATTGCGCAGATCGGGCAAATACACGTCTCGCTCGAGCCGCTCGTTCAACAGCCGTGCAATGGTCCGATTGTTAGCGCGGTTGCCAAAGAGACCGTGCAGCATGATCACTGGAGGTTTTGGGAAGTATGTTGAGCTGTGCTCCGAAACCACTTCAAACGCCAATTTGACGCGCGGGATCTTGTCCGAAATTAGGTCCTGGTTCAAAACCTCCGTGCTGCCGTATGCGCCCTGTCTGGTCGTTGTGCGGAACGTGTTGTTGTGGTTCCCAAATAGAGGGCCATCAGAGTACCATCTGGCCCACTTGTTGTTTCTGCGGCTATTGCCGATCATAAATGATGCATGCTTGCCTGAGGGATAGAGAAAGCGACTATTGCGAACGAAAAGGACCCCACAGTCAAGTGCTAATTTCATGAAACTGCTCTATGGTAAAGTCTCAGATTTAATAGTAATGGTATATTATCAGCGATGTTTCGTTTAGCCTTCAAACCAGTGAACTATTCACCTCGCGTTCACGCCGATGAGACGGTTTCACGCAAATGTTCTTCAATGCTCTCCAATGCCACTACTCGAACGATGTTCCAGGTCCCCCACATCTTCGAATTTATATAGTGCGGGCGTGAGAGGGGCGGGGCCCTAATTGAAAAAATATGTTGATGTCATTATTGACGCTATTTGGGATTCGAGGACTATGGGAACGTTAAGTCAAGGAAGAGGAAGATATGCTCCTAGCTTTGGCAAGAAAGCGAATTGGGCTGTATAAGTCTGATATTAGGGGTTTAATTGATGTTTACGGTTTGAATGAGACCCTTTTCATCAATTTTGGGAATTTGAGTGACCATGCAATAAGAAAGCTCTTATGAAGAAGCAGCTTGAAAGAGATCAGTTTGATTAAATATAAAGTTCACATGGAAGTATGTAAAATGTCCAATTTCATTTCTCCTCGCCGAAAAACAGAAACATGAATCGATCCTTCTTGCGTCTCAGATTCTCGTAACGACGGGGTGGCTCGTCGAAAGCCTCTCCGCTATAAGTTGTCCTCTCGAATGCTTCCTCGAAGCGGTAGGAGGTGCTGTAATTGTTCTTAAGGAGAATGACTTTTTTGTTCTTGAGCGGCCTGTCGCTGCGACTTTTTTTTGGATCCGTGGACCCTGTATGTGTGGCCTTGTGCCACGACTGCACTAATGCCGGACTACTTTTCTTGGGCTTCTTGTGGTTCGACATCTTTTGAGCTAAACTTTTAAGTTTTTCCTTGGCTCTGTGACATTTATTCACCAAACGATGCTTGCGTCTGACATCATTCGACCGCAGGCCCCTTCTGATCCAACTTCGGAAGTGATGAGGTTGGTGATCCTTTCGCCAGTGTGACCAGAAATGCTTGGGTTCACCCATCGCATTCATCGTGGTTTCGTCCTCGATCAACGAAAGTTCGCCGCCACAGAGTACTTGCAGCTGCTGGAACCCATCGGTGAAATTTCCAGAAGATGAGTTGATTTCGCGAGTATTGGCCGTTGGTTGGTTACGTTGTGTGTCTTGGCCATCGTCTTGGAAAATTGTTAACCATCCTAACCCGCTAGTAGGCGCTTTCTCCTTCACTGTCATCGACTCCAAAGCTTCGGTTCTACGGTCGGTACCTAGGGTGCAAATATCGAGCACTTCGTTGACAAATAGCAGCACAAGATCAAACTCTGGGGTGGTGGCTTCACAGCTATTTATGCTGCTCGCCAAAAATCTACTGGTCTCCGGATTCAAGCAGTCCACTTTCCACTCAGCAATAAAACGATAACCCCATCTTTTGGTTTGGTCTCTGAATATGTCATGGTTCTGTGCCCAAATTAGCACCAATTTGTCAAGGTCGACTAATAACTCGGAGGTGCCACTGATGAACGAATTGCGCAGAAATCCTTCGAGGCAATTAACCAACAGAGAGCATTCTAAACTTTGAAGGATGCCTGTGGCTCGTGAAATGGAAATAACCGATTGGAATAATTTCTTGATTTCCATCAACAGGATACTGTAAAGCGAAGTAAAGATCTCCAGCACCTCAATTTCGCTTTTACGGCTCTTTGCATAAGGTGTTGCTGTTATAGGCAGCATAATGTCAAAATTCAAAGAGTCTATGATAGTAGGCGCTACGCACCTGAGCTTCTGCAATTTTTGTAAAATCCAATCATCATCATTTCTCTCACGCGCGCTCGAATACCTCGTACGTTTCCAAAATCCTGTTTCAGCGCCGATCTGTCTCAGCAGATTCAAGGCCTTTTCAAATTGAGGACAAATTGGTGACAAATTCATTTGAGGAGCATACTCCAAAATGAGGGTTTTCAAAATCGAAATAATTTGAGACTGGAATGTGGTAAGCTCATCGGTACCCCAGGAATTAAGCTGGCATTTTTCTTGGAAAATCCCGTTGCATAAAAAGCTCGATATCGTTTGAATAATTTCGTCCACAAAGCCGATCACATCTACTAATGGTCCTATCGAGGCCGGGAGAGTATCGATCAAAATACGGGGCAAACCATTTTTGCGCGACCGTTGATCCACAGTTTCAGATCTTTCCGAACCTTGCGCAAAATTAGCGTCCGTGATAAATAGCGATAAGTATACGTTTAATAGTTTTAGCGTCAGTTCACCATTGTCACCAATGACAGTAGGAGTGAAAATCTTTTGGGGTCGGCTGTAAAGTTGATTATTTTCTGTAGAAGAGTTCAACGAATAGTGGATAACGCTGCCGTTGATAGAAATGACACCAATTGTTTCCGCATCGGCGGTATCGTTTTCTAAACGCGCTCGTTCTTTAGGGCTAATGTTGGCATTGTTACTATCCACAGTTTGGTTTTCGGAAAGCTCCAGGTTGTGAAAACACAAAAAGCGCTTATCGTTAATGGTTTTTGTACGTTCGTTTTCGTGGGACAAAGATGTGCGAATAGAGCGTTTAGAGGATTTGGACTGGCGAAGCGAGTTGATGTATCCCATATTAGACTCCCGCAGTTCTGAATACAACATCATGGAGCGCGTGGTGTAGCTGCAATATCTAATAATTTTTGAGCTAGAAAGCATTTATAGACTTCCTATTTTTTTTTGTAAAATGACATTGCCAGTGTCAATATTGGATGCTCGAGTAAACAATGGTAAGCCAGAAAATCCAAGCACATATGAAGTTGCTGTAGTAAGAATAGTTATATTGAGGTATCCAGTGATATGCTTGCGGAACTTTGTTGCAAGTACTAGCCTTGGTCCCAGCCTCCACGCGTTGCAAGTAGTTGTTTCTATTGCGACAGCTGAGGGTAAAGTGATCGATCTTGTGACAATGGGTCCTAAAGTGACAAGAAAATATCCCAATGCACATTATGTTGTGCGCTGCGTTGAGGGGTGCAGATCTTCACAGCCTTGTCTTCCATTCCCCGATGTTAACTGATTCGATTAGTATATGTAAACAAAAACTATTGTGTCATCTGATATATACGCAATGATATGTGATCATTCATTACCAGATCCTAAATTTATAGTAGCTACATTGCTTAATCGAACAAACCGAAGCCCATGTCATCATCTTCAGATTCTTCATCCTCTTCTGGAGCGGCCTCTTCAGCTGGGGCATCAGAGGTAGCGGCAGCAGCAGGAGCAGCAGAAGCGTACTTGTCAGGGTTCTCGATTCTGTCGGCCAATTCCTCAATCTCTGGGTAGATGTAGTTGGAGGCAATGGCGACGGCCAACAAGTCCTTGTAGTTGTTGACGACAGAGTGGCCAACGGATGGCAAGGTTGGGTAGCCGATAGCCAAGGAGACAGAAGCAATGGTGCTAACGGCAGTGACGAAGTGGGACACAAGTTCCTCGTCGGTGATATCCAAAATGGTGGATGGGAACACCTGGCCGTTGTCGTAGACCTGAACAATGGTCAAACCGAAGGTGAAAGGAGAAATGTTCAACAAGTTCAACAAAGCGGCTTCGGAAGCACCAACTCTGTTACCGGACTCGACGACCTTGACATCGGACACAATTTCAATGGTACCTCTGGCAATCTTGGTTGGGACACCAAGGGCTTGGAAGAAAGAGGTCTTACCTGGTTCCATACCGGTGTTGACGGCCCTGACCCAGATGTCTTCTGGGGCGATACCACCAGCCTTGGCTGGGGCGGCCACCTTGTTGGAGACAATCACTTCCTTGATGTCAGAAAGCGACACATTGGTGAAAACGAAACCAACGTTACCTCTAACGAAAGGCAACAGTTTTTCGTAGTCTGGCAAGTCGGCCAAGTAGCCTCTGATGGCACGTCTGACCATGGTGTTCTTACCCATAAGGACCACGGCACGGCCTCTCAAGGCCTTTCTGACCTCGTGCATTTGTTGGGAAGAGACATTGTCGACACCAACAACGAACACAGACTTGTATTCCTCGAGGTACTCTCTTAGCTTGGCAAAGTATTCAGCTTTCTTTTCACGGACACCTCCCATTTCGAACTTTTATGTAGTGAGTTAGTTGATAGGCTGTTTAAAGGTTTCCTAAGTAGCTGGAGAGACCAAGTAACAGAATAGAACCGAATAGATTCAACTTTGATGTGGTGATAAGTGCGACAAGTTTTCAGAGAATGGACAGATTGTGCGTTAGACCCCAATTACGTTGATAGTGACTGAAATTGTGATTGAACATTTCATGTCTCTTTGTACGTGTTGAGTTGAGATTTTTGTGAGTGGCATTCCTAGTCGGGATGTTTACCTAAAGGGGTAATCCTAGGTTTTAGCGACTATTTTGTTTTTTGGATTTTTTTACATGATGAAAAGTTATTTGATATGGTATGGGTGTAAGAGAGCAGTCACAAGAAAGAGAGAGAAGAGATAGTGATCTTACGTGGCAGCTCTCTCTTAACAAAGAGTTCCAAGGTGAATGTATGTCTAATCGAAGGCTCAGGGTCGGTAAGATTCAAGTTTGACCTTGGTGTTTGGCAATTGCGTTCGTTAAATGATTGTCCTGGGTCGGACCAACGTGGTCTTGCGACGGAAGTATATAAAGTGTTACTATGAAGTTCTTTGGTGGTACCGGCTAGCGACAGGCGAGATTCAGGTGTAGCACGGTACACTTCTTTATAGCAAGTGGAAGATACGTTTGTACGCCCTTAATTTAGTTGACTATAGTGGAGTGAGCAGTGTGACGACACAATGGTATGAAGTGACTAGCTTTGCTCACCAATGAGCTAGAATTAATGATGCGATCAATACGCTAGTATAGTCGGATCTAACCACTGAAACGTGTAAATGGGGTGGTTTGTTCTATATTCAAGTGTATAGCTAGAACCTCAGATATTTCTATATTTCGAGCAGCATTTAATATTAGTGTTGAGCCATTGACGAGAGGCTCAGAGTTTCGGTGCATATTTCTAGGAAGCCGTTTATATGGGACCAATGCCACTATAGTCTCCAGTGGGCATGGATGTGGATTAGACCTACTCTAAACTTGGGCGAGTTTCATGTTTCTCATGCTAGATGCTACTGTTTTTAGTATTTGTAGTTAAAGCTCTAGTTTAGAAGCTAAACATAAAAATATCTAGAAACTACGACAGGTTTCAAGAGAATAAGAGAGGCCCCCCTGACTTGCCCACAGATGACTGCTTAATAACGTCACAAAACTTATCGATGGAACCCTCACGGACAAACCTTGTTGAAGTGTAGCTTAAACAGAGGATACGAATAATAAAAGTCTCAGTAGATTGGCGTCAAAGTAAGCATCCGGTAGATTCTACATAACTGCCACTTATTTCGCTACTTACTTCTGACTCTGAGGCTGTCATAGCTAGCGGCTCCCAATCTCCGCCAACTATTTTGTGTCTACATCTCTAGCTCATCGCTATCACCTAAAAATCAAATTGTACACGACAAAATATTGAATCACGCTCAGGAACAACAAACCAATGTCGAACTCAGACGTCTCTCACGGTTCGAAAGCCGCCCTCAAGACTCAGTCCAGTAGTGTGCTGTATCGCAACACCCAAACAGACCTAAAGGTATCGCAAACCACCGAATGTTATGCGTTTATCAGTGACAAGATTATACCTGGTGTAATTTCAAACCGCGACATTGACCAGTGCTATATTCGATACGCGACCAAGAATACAAAGACTGAAGAATACGTTTCTCAAATGGTAGAGCAATTGCGTCAAGGTAAGACCCTAGTGGTTTATGCGTATGGGCCCCACATCCAGAGAGCCGTTACCATTATAGAGCTAGTCAAATCTCGAGCCAAACTCGAGGCATTGGAGCAAAAAAACGTGCTCGACCGATTCGTGAATGTCGTGCCCGGTAGAAACGAACTCCTAGACCGGAAACTCAATGTGCCGATCGTAGTGTCCGTGCTCCACCAAAAGAACCAAGAAGAAAGCTAGTCACGTGCTCACAAGATTCGCGTATTGCAGTTCTCGCCTTGTTCATTCATTGTGAAAGATAAACAACGACGGTGTTCCCGTCACAATCGCTGTGTGTTTTCTCAGGCTTTTGCATTTGAACCGTCTTGATCTTGGAGGTGATTATGACCTTTAGAAATGTCACAGGATCTTATCTTCGTGAACTAGGCGCAAGTATCGCAGTGGAAAAAAATAGGAACACTCATTGTATTGCTTGAATCGGTCGGAATTCCAGTACCGTCAGATAACGTTTCGGAGTCCATTTCAACAACTGAAAGACTTACATCGAGGAATGGACTGGATTAACCCCACCGTCAGTGCTCCTCGGAAAAGCTTAAACTGTTAGCTACCAATAGAAAAACTCCACGCGAATATGCCTGATCTTAGCCCGGTGCTCGGTAAGCACATTACTTTCCCTTTAATGTGCTGTTTCTCGTATCTGCTATACAAGGAATTATCGGGTAAGAATGATCCCAATGGGAATGAACACTCACAAGGTGAGAGGAAGTGGGAACCCATCCCGCTTATGGCGACCGAAGTAGAACCAAATGGGGTTATCTGGGATCAAGCCAAACCTTTTCCTCACCAACCCTTCAAAGCCGGTGAATATAAACTGAACATGGGAGTTAAAGCAATTCCTACCCAGGATTGGCTAATTCTAGATAACACTTACAAGAACATGGTTGAAGCAAAGTGGCAAGTGATTAAAGATAATTACCAAGACGTGATTTTTTTTCTAGACCCGGCAATGATAACACAGTCCGCCCCTAGAGCTAATGTCCAAACTGGCAGTGATGACGCATTATACCAAGAAACGGTAATAACTGACCGGGATGTGGAAGCCTGTGAAACAGCGCTTTGTGAGCTCTACGATCATGTGGTCGGGTTTTTGTTGCAGCGGTTTCCACAGCACTTCGAATTGTTATTGTCGCCTACAAATGAGACGCCTGGTGTTCTACACAACAAGATAATGGACGAGTTCCACCCCGTGGATCCGCGCAGGTACATGGATCTCCCAGAAAGCTTAATGAAATTTCTCAAATACCGATGCAAGGACGTGGATATAATACCCTCTGAGGCAGGTATGGCAGACGCCAAACGTGATGACGTTGGCTACAGATGCTTAGTGACTTGCGCTAGAACAAGGAGAGCCCACGAATTGATTTTGGCGCTAACCAGAATGGCGGAAGAGGACTTCCTACTGTTGCTACCTAATGACAGCAAACAGTTCAATGATGAGTACGTGTTAATGGTAGGTTGTTTTGCATTTGCAGCTGGTTTCAATCCAAGAGAGCGGTTTTTGAAGCCACTGACATTGGTTCATGGGCCTGTTCCCGATTATAAGCTCAAGTTACAAACTCAAATGAACAAGTTTTTCCAAATGCACCGAGTGGGCAAAGTAGTGATGCGGCTCAACTTCTCGTTTCAAACACACGATAAACTGTACGTAACCGATGCAAACAAGGGCACAGGTGGAGAGGAAATTACTGCCAAAACTTTAAAAGAATTGCGCGGCGGTCGCGACTTGTACTACCGATCTGAGCGGCAGTGCCTGGTAAAGTTAGGACCCAAATCCGAGGCGATGTGCTTTTCAATTAAGACTTACCTTTGGAACATGGCAGACCAGTTTCTCGCAGACGAGTATTACTCACAAGACGCAGTTTTGCAAGACATGTATGACGCGGTTTCAGATATGCAGGAGAACATCGGTCAATACAAGCGTCGTCCCGAATGGGGCCCGGCGCTATTGGAACTATTGAGAAGCAAGATTAAAAAATCGTAAAGAAAATACAAACCGTGCCAAGCACAAAAATCCTACACCGTTATCCCAAAAAATGTGCCACTGAGCCTTTAGGATAGCCAGACAAAAAAATACTCAACAATATCGCAGCGCACGCGGTTGCCGTATGTGGTAACGTCCCCGCGATGCTGACCCAAGTGACATTTTTACCTCTTTCTGCGCATCGCTTTGAATCCCCAGACCACTTTCGGACTGAGGATCTTCGAAGATGCACGTAGGGACTCTTCTCCATAGGAAAAGAGCCCCCGGTTTCAATTTTCTAGGAAAGAAGAAGCTTCAAAAGAATGATAAAAGTGAAGAGCAGTTGACAAAGTTGAGTCTTTGGGCTATCATTTATATAGCTTTTCCAAAATTTCAACCACGTGACAGAAGAAAGAGCACTACATACGGGGGTTCTCGATCCTGGCATTTAGGTCTCCAGAGAGAGAGAGGTTAATCGGGCCGCTAGCATAACAATGGCATATTGTATGGTGGCCGTCCACAGACAGGTGAAAAATTCAGGCTTTATTCATTTTGAAACGATCAATTTGTGCCCGACAGTGGGATGTTGACAGTGGCCGAAAACGTTGTGAGTATAGCACATTAGTGACAAAGCTCTTTGCTACCACAGAGCATAGGATAGGTAGTGCAGGGTACTGCAATATCGAGGGGAAATGGATTTGTATCCATAAGCCTTGTATTTTGAAAGACGACGCGACTAGCGTTTCTGCCATGAAAAATGGATTCGAGGTACTCAGTAATACGAGATTTCACATTAGTACAAGACGGAATATTTAGTCTACGGTGACTTATTCTAATTTCGAGCCCTACGTTTGGCCGGGACAAGTGAGCTACAAGCTAGCAGAACCCAGTTCGAGCTTGATTGTTACCAATCTTCGCGAGTTTGTTACTAACGACACATTAGTACGAAGTGATTTACACCGAGCTAAATTAAAAAGCCCAGAAGCGGCTCACGAAGACTAATACCAGACATATGGTATAACTACCCCACTGACTCAATATGATCTGCTCGACCAGCCAAAAAACCTAAAACAACATACAAAAACAAAAACAACGTTGAAATACAGATTTCGAAGAGACAGATATAGCAATTGTGATTATACTAGTATCATAAAGGTCAAACATGGCTTTATAGAAGGATAAACATCTGTTCTCTCTTCCTTAACGTTTGGGTTACTTCTTTATGAAAGATAATGTACTCGAGTACACGTTCCAATATGGTCACACCATACGAAATATGTAACTCTCATAATTGAACACACTTAATTATAATACTCTCAGTCCCCTTCCTTAATTCAAAAAGTTTTAACGATCCAAAGGCCCAACCTATCATTTGAATTACCTACTGAGCGCTCAGAAATGGCTGGTCCACCTCCTCCACCACCGCCGCCAATGATGGGCGGCTCGGGTTCCAGCGGACGAAAAGCGCCTTCAGCACCCGCTGGCGGAAGAGACGCCCTGCTAAATGACATTCGCAAGGGTTCGCGACTGAAGAAAGCGGAAACGAATGACAGAAGCGCTCCAAAGGTGAACGGCGGCGCTGTTGGCGAGCCTAGATCCTCTCCGCATGCTCCTGGCATTCTAGGAGCTGCTTCACTGCCCTCCGCAGCTCCCCCAGTTCCAACGAGCCTAGCGCCGCAATTGGGGGATATTCTCGCCGGAGGTTTCCCAAAATTACGATCCACAAGCAACTCGATGGGCGTCCCTCCTCCCGCTCCACCCCTTGGGGCACATCCACCAACTCCTCAGCGCCCAGCTACCAAAACCAATGCTCCTCCTCCGCTTCCTAGTTCAGCACCTCCACCTCCGGTTTCTGCTCCTCCACTTCCAGGGTCAGCACCCCCAATGGCTCCAAAAGCACCTTCTACAAGACCTCACATGCCTACGTCAAGACCCACGAAGAGAACTGCTGCTGCTTCAGTCCCCCCAGTCCCTGTTCCTCCACTACCTCCTACAAGTGCTCCGAAGGCTCCGGCCGTACCAGCACCACCGGTGCCTCCAGTGTCTTCGGTTCCCGACTTACCACGATCATCGGCGCCACCAGCGGTATCTGCTCCAGTACCTCCGCCCCCCCCAGCGCCTCCAATACTATCAGTACCCTCAGCACCTCCAGCACCTCCAGCACCGCCAGCACCTCCAGCACCGCCAGCACCTCCAGCACCGCCAGCACCTCCAGCATCATCAGCACCGACAAGAAAAGCTCCTTCGAACCAAAATTCCTCAGCTCCCACAGCATCTCAAGGTCTGCCGTTCCTAGCGGAAATACAGAAAAAACGTGATGATCGGTTTGTTGTGGGTGACAATCCCAATTACACCACACAAGTCGAGCAAGGCGCTGGGACCGAGCCCATGAAAGCAACTAAAGCACCTGATCCTCCTAAATCTACAGCTTCGGGGCCAGGCATTTCTTTCCTTGACGAAATGAACTCGAAACTTCACCGCAATGCATCTGCCCCAAAGCCACCATCAATACCGCCTTCAACATTGAACCACGGGGCTCCTCCGGTGCCCATTGCAACTGCGCCACGTATACCAAAGACTTCGCCACCTCCATCGGTGGCACCACCCTTGCCGAAAACCTCAAACCCCAAAGCTCCGCCTGCACCCCCACTACCATCAATGTCTGCACCAAAACCTCCTTCTGCTCCTCCATTGCCGGGGGTATCTGCACCACCTGCACCACCTGCACCACCTGCACCACCTGCACCACCTGCACCACCGTCGCTTCTCAAATCAGCCCCGGATACTTCGCAATCTTCGCAAACATCGGCACCGTCCCATTCAATTGGAGGAGCGCTACCCTTCCTCGGCGAAATAGAGCGGAAACGAGATGAGTCTCATGTAATTGACGGTCCAGATAGCTCACGAACCATTGAAACTAGTACACCTGCAGCAAGTGCCCCTGTAGTGCCCTTAATGTCAAGCGCGAGCGTACCACCAACGATATCGAATCCACTATCCCCACCACCAGCGCCTCCGGCATTCAATCCACCAGCAACCCAAGTGCCAGAATCTACATCCAAGCTTCCGCCACCTCCGCCGCCTCCTTCGGGAATATCTGCTAATGGCCTCAAGCAGCGCCTGTTCTCTCAGAATGACACTAGCCGTGCGAATCATGCAACAAATCCGCACACAAATCAACCGGAGATTGAAACCAGCAATTTCACAATCAGTGGAAGCTCAACAACAACAGGAGTGAAACTAGACCATGCTAGGGCCACAATTGATGACACTCGTTTCAAATGGAGTAATAGCTCTCAGTTACCAAAACCGAGGGTATTCTCAAGCAAAACGAAATTGTATCCTAGCGGGAGGGGCAGTAGTGTACCATTAAACCTCGCGCTTTACGCATAGGAAATAACGCCGGTAATGAAGATCTGTTGACGAATGCTACATGTTCTATAGAGGATATTAGGTAAATAATAAGGTAGTCATCGAAGGAGACCCACCTGCACTTCGCATAAAGTACGTCCACGGGATATTATAAATACAGTTAAGGGTTACATCGATGATGATTGACGTAGATATTGGCAAGTATGGGGGCAGGTCGTTGGCATCCTTTTATAGTTCGCAATTCTCAATTCTGAATCCGCACTTCAAAGCGATCGCCGCTGCTCCAATAGCTTACTCACTAATACCGATTGGGTTATATACTGTCAGGAGCAGATAGTTGAACATCGAATTTTTAGGATACATGCGGAAAGAAGTAGCAAGCCGATAATGGCCCTGCACATGTTTCTCACCTTAATCCAGACCTGCTGAACCTAGCGGCACACGAGCTTCGATTCTAAGGTTCTTGTAGAAATCAGATGTCCTCAAGGGTCGGATACCCTTTGGGAGAATATCTTCCTTCGAACCGTTGTTTGATGCGGCCAACTGTCGTTTTTGGCGAATATACTCGCGTGCCCCATTCAAAGCTGCGTCTCGACACAACTCCTTTAGATCTGACCCTGACATATTGCGCGTAGCATCCACAATAGAATCTAAATCAAAGTCCAGTGGATCAAGCTCGGTACCCTGAAGCAAAATCGTCAGGATTTGACGCCTTTCCTGTGGTCCTGGCAACGGTATGGCAAACCGCTTAGGAAGCCTTCTTAAAAAAGCAGAATCGATGTCAGTCATTCGGTTTGTGGCACCCAAGACCAGAACACGGCCGTTGGAGGTTAGTCCATCCCATAGGGTCATGAACTCTGCTTTGAGCATGGCGGTGACTTCGTGGTCAGAAGAGGCCCGTTCGCGCAAAAACGAATCGATTTCGTCGATGAAAACAATGCACGGCTGAATTTTGTTTGCGAGTGAAAAAACTGCATCGACGATCTTATTGGACTCACCGTACCACTTATCCAGGATTGAAGACATCCGCAGCGAAACGAAAGTGGCTCCGCTTTCTTTGGCGAGAGCTTTGGCCACCATTGTTTTTCCGCAGCCAGGTGGTCCGTACAGCAAAACCCCCCGAGGTGCCATGAGAAGGCCCTCTCCCTTAGATGGCGATGACGAAGTGTACAGTTCTGGCATGGTCAGAGGACAAATGACCGATTCTATCAATTCCTCGACTATCTCCTCAAGTCCTCCCACGTCTTCAAAAGTCACTTCTATGTCGTGCGGTAGCACTACAGAAGCCAACACATTGCGCTCGTAAGTATTGAGCTTTACATCCTGCAATTGGGGCCTTACGGCGATCAAACTGTCCCAAGTTTGTGATTGTTTTTCCCGTGCCTCTTTCGACTTACCAAACAGTGGATTTCCATCCGTTTCATTCAGGAGTCTCGAAACTAAATAGTATACGGAAATCCCGGTACCAACAAGTACCGAGAGATCGGCTAAGAACTTGAGGTCAATGCTACGAGCCATATTTCCTCTTGAGCTTTTCTGCTTTGCGATGAGCTTGATCTGAAATTTCAGTTTTCATGTATATAATATATTGGCATTCTGAGTCCATCACCAAATGTGAGTTCGGGAAGGTTATTGATAATGTCAATAGCTATATTGCTCTACTTAATAGGTTAGTATCTGCAGTGGACTCGGTGATGTGAATCCCTCCGTGGTTTCTCTAGATGCGAAGCGTAGAGCTTGACACTTGGAATAAACCATCGGCATTTATACAATTTCTGGGATGATGGAATGAGCGCGATCGAGCAATAAAAACTCTAACCAATACAATTGTAATGAGCAGTAATGGGTGCGATGAGTCGTTGATCATGCATGAGTATCACTGACCAGCTATTTGGTTTGCCAGCCTCAGTCCATCCCACTCCGGAATCCCATATGGTCACTTTTTACCATTCTGTCGTAATGCTCACCGGATTTCGACAAAAAAATATATGTTAACTCATCATCTCATCGCATCTTGACTCAACGAATCGCATCTATTTGACCTACTAGCAGTGTTAAAAGACGTCAAATCAGGTCCTAGATATCATGACAAGTGATAGACATGGGATTCGAATCCCAGGAATTATTTTAGATGAGTTAAAGGAGAAAAACTACGGCGATGACACTCGTTTTAACAGTATACATAGGAAACGGAAAACGCAACTCGGAAGAAAGGAAAAACGTAAACAACAACGTCAGGAGAGACGACATAAAGGGTCTGGTGTAACCAGAAATGTAGAGAAGGCCAAAAGAGTTCCGAAAAAGGTGAGAAATGAAAATCAAACTCCTCAAACAAATGCAAATGAGCGTTTAGATGCAGACATAGCGACGAAATACCCGTATTCCTCGGACGATGAGCTTTCAGAGGACGATTTCGAAGAGTTTGGCATCGAAGATTTGAACGAGGAAGAACGGCAGCAACTACAGGAGCTGGAGCGTAGCAGCGAGACCGACCAGGAAGCAGGAGATGGATCAAGCCAAGAGGCTGCGGAAATTAAAGACAAGGAGCTTGATATGACTCCCGAGGAAACGATGCAGGCTTTGAAACGGCTGAAGGAACAAAAAAGGCTTGCTGGCACGCAAAGTTCAAACGATGACGCAAATGAAGTTTTAGACGATGAAATATCCAGCGGAGAAGAAGAAATACCCGCGATGACTGCCGCAGAGACTATGGCTGCCCTCAAAAAGGCAAAACAGAATAGAAAAAATGAACCGAAGACACCAAAGGGAATGGAAAAAAAGCAGTCTACCTCCGAACGCACGGCAAAGCCTTCACTCTCGCCTTCAGAACTGGCACAGGCGGAAAGAGACAAATGGGATTACGGTTACTACGCCAAGAAACTTGGCATGAAGGGTAAGCAAAAGAAATTGAAAGCCAATAGCGAATTTGATGCTATCGGAGGTTTGCTCGAAGGGCTCGATTTCTTCGAGAACTACAGCGATGGGAGTACAGGAAGTAATACAGAAGAGGAAGCCGAAGCAGAAACCGAAAGTGAAGATGAAAGGGAAATTGAAGAGAGCAACCCTTTTTCCTCGGATGACGAAATCTCTGAAGGTGATTTTGAAGACTTCGATGAAAATGACTTAGACGAGGAAGAATGGAACGACCTCCAAGAGCTAGAAGGCGAAAGTTCAGATATTGAGAAGCCTGCGAAACGTGAAAATCCCTACCTGCCAGCGGAGTCTGAAACTGGTGCATACGTGCCGCCTTCCTTAAGGAAAAGAAACTTGGATGACAACCAGTCTGAAAGTGCAATTGAACTTCGTAAAAAAGTTAGATCCTCGCTTAACAAGCTCTCTGAGTCCAATGTCACCGTCATTGTGAGTGCACTGAGCGACATCTACAACTCCTATCCGAGACAGCATGTTAATGATGCGCTCGCCCACCAAATCCTAGAAATTGTTTGTCATCGCGATAAGCTGCTCGATAGCTTCATCATCAATTATGCCGCCGTGATCTTCAGTCTCTGGAAACTTAGAGGAATAGAAGTCGGTGCATCGTTTATCCAGACATGGGTAGAAAGGCTTCTGGAAACTTTCCAACGGGATCAAGAAGCATTTACCCAGCTTCAAAACGGAGATGCTGAAGACTCCGCTCCGGTAATATCCAAAGAGTGTAATAATATGGTAGCTCTGCTTTCATACTGTTATAATTTTGGACTAGTATCCTCTCAGTTGGTTTACGACGTGGTTGAAATGCTGATCAAGACGCCCAATGAGTTTACCACTGAGCTCTTGCTCAGGATCATCTCAATCTCAGGCCAGCTAATTCGTGGTGATGACCCTCAGGCTTTGAAGGAGATCATATCTGAGCTTTTGATTACCGTTAAAACTGTCAAACAATCATCTAGGATGAAGTTTCTACTTGAAGTAATGTCAGATTTGAAGAATAATAGATTAAAACCATCGCTTTTGGCTACAAGCCATTCCAGCATGAAGAAGAGCTTGTCGAGTTTCATTGGTAGAACGGCAACTTCGGCAAGAGATCCATTGCAAGTGACTTTAGATGATATTGAGAATATCGAAACTAAGGGCAAATGGTGGCTTGTCGGTGCATCCTGGAAAGGTAACACGGAGTCAGCGTTTGAAGACAGAAAGGATCTGATTGGAAAGCCCAAAGTATCCTCGAAGAACAACCTGGTTGTGGAAGATGATATTCTCGACGATATCCCTGACTGGGGTGACATAGCGCGGTCTCAGAGGATGAACACAGAAGTTAGAAGAGCCATATTCGTCAGTGTAATGTCCGCACAAGATTTCATGGATGCCTTCACGAAGGTTGAAAAACTGAATTTGAAAAACAAGCAAAGCCTAGAAATTCCACGAGTGTTACTGCATTGTTTGGTTATGGAGGGTACGAAGGGTTCATACAATATGTTTTATGCGCTGCTTGGTATTAAGTTAAGTCGAGAAAATCATCATGTTGCGAAAGCTTTCCAGTTCATTTTTTGGGACATTGTTAAAAAGTTTGAACAAGACGACGACTCGGACGTCAACAACGCATTTGGGGTTGAAGATGATCTAGATGAGGACAAAAAACTAAAAAAAATTTCCTGCGAGGGTCGGTTTTTTGGTGATTTGTTGGCCGAAGAGGTTTTGAAACTAGACATCTTCAAGCATGTTCCGCTGATGGGTGGGCTTAATGGTGATGGAATGCTGTTCCTCGAAGTTCTCACATTCCAATTTTTATTATCCGTTGCCAAAAAATGCGAGACAAAGAAGAAATCTGGAGGTAACAAATTCTTTCATTACGAAAGCGCCATTTTCGAGAGACTCTTAGACCACAGCTTGAAGCTTGAAAACAGCGCTTCTGTGTTTGCTGCTCTGAATGTGTTTTTGAATAAGAAATTCAAGTACCAAACGTTCATTACGGAACCTGAGGGAACCAAGGAATACGAGAGACAAGTTAGGAGGCTAGAATGGTCTTTGCCTTGCTTCGTTCAGCTAATGAAAGAGGGATCGAAAGGTCAGGGGTTATAAAATGCATGGTTTAGATAGACAAGTTTACGTAATTGAACCTTTCTGGGCACTGACCGTGGTAGGCCCTTATTATGATGTTTTGTTCGTGTGCACTTTTTGAGCTTACCTAGATTACATATTATTTTGTGCCTCTTTAATCGAATCGCACAATTGACGGCCATCTACGTTTTGCTTAACTCGAATAATGTAGTTTTCAAGCTTCCCTTCACCGTTTACCACTGGGCATTTGACGAAGTTTTCTTTATCAGCGCTAGCCGGTACGTATTGGAAAGCCTTTACGACGCTTGTGTTAAGAAGGATATGTCCCATCCCATCTGACCTGCATAGGATTCTAACTTTTGTCTTGTCTTCTTTGTTACGCAGGATTTTTAACTCCCCGGTACCCCGGGACTCATAGCCCTTAGTTTCAGGGTTCACCAGCAGTAGTTTAGCTCGTTTAGAAAACAATAACTCCTCTCCTTCTTCCCCATTTGTCATACTAAAAGCTTTGGACTCTTCTGTTTCAGGCCGGATTTCTGCCGATGCAGTGCCCTCAGCTTTTGGCACGTCGTTAGCTTCCTGGGTCTCGCTGGGCATTGAACCTGATGAAAATGGGAGACTGAACTTGAAGGCTCCCATTGGCGCTTCCTTAGGCTCAGCAGACTTCCCGAAAGTAAAGCTTGGAGCAGCGGGGGTATTCGTGGAGCCAAATGTGAAAGAAGGCTTAGGCTTTTCCGCATTCTCAGTCCGTATTTCTGGTTTTTGGCCAAACGCGAATGAAGGCTTAGCTTTTGAACCGTCTTTATTGTCATTGCTAAAAGAGGCACCAAACGTGAACGGTTTTGGCTTAGAGGATTCGAGTTCAGTGGTTGATATGCTAGAGTCTTTCACTGGAGGCACAGCTGACTCATTTGAATTAGAAGCAGGGGAAACGCCAAAGTTAAAGCTTGGCTTTTCAGTTTTGCTCTCGTTATTGGGGGCAGCAATAGAAGCACCAAAATTGAAGCTTGGCTTTTTAGGTTCGCTGCTAGGGCCTGCGGAAATAGCAGAAGTGCCAAAAGTAAATTCTGGCTGTTTATTTTCGGATCCGTTATTGCGAGAAGCAGTCGATAGACCGAACGAAAAGGCAGGCTTACTCTGGACTTCGTTAGAATCGGTCTTTGACGCATCAAAACTGAATGGAAAAGTAGCAGATTTCTCATTCTGCTCATCATTAGAAGTATTTGGATTTTTGGCAGGTTGTGAAAAGCCAAATGAAGGTTTTGGAGCTTCCTGCGAGGTAGAATTTGCTCCGAAGGTGGTCTTACCTGTGGGTACAGAGTTCGTGGTCCCAAAGCTAAGCTTGGCAGACTGTTGAGGTGTTGCAGTGGATCGACTCGATGCTTCTGAGGCGATCGGTTTAGTAGAGCTTTGTACCGACGCGGGATTTGAAATATTGGCTTGATCTTGCGACTTAGAGGTCTCAGAATTGAACTTAAAAACTGAATCACCAGCAGCCGAGGAAGACGCGGCCTGAAAAGTGAAAGAGGGACCTTTCACCTCGATGTCGCCTTCGGAGTCACTAGAATCGGGGTTTTGAGGTTTTCTAGCATTGAAGCTGAAAACTGAATCATTAGTAGTTGGTTTTTCAGCCATTGTGAAGACAGGACCCTGAACTTTAATTTCAGCATCTGGCTCTGGATCTGAGTCAGAAGAAATCGATTGTTGAGCAGATACAGGCTTCAGAGCTGGCTTGGGAACTGGAGTTGGAGCTGGGGCCAGAATATTCCCGTTTGCTTCGTGAATTTCCCGGAAGTAGTTCTTGTATTGGTCACAGGTATTGGATAAATCGGCACAGGGATCAGTGACAATAAATTCGGCTATCTTGGATTGGAACTGTAAATTCAAAGCGTTACGCTTAGCAGTTTTATTATTATTATCAGTATATGGATCGGGAATGTTAGTATTTGCCGCGGTGGTACTACTCGAGAGACCCGACAGGGGCATTGTCGTAGCTTCATTAGAGGTGTTACCAAATGAGAAGGCTTTCGCCAGAGACGACTCTTGATGGCTGACACCATTTCCATTACCGAAAGCCAATTGCTTCCGTTTTCTGGGCTGGGCAATTTTCCGTTTGTTCATCACATCACTAGAGGCCCTTTGGAAGCCTTCTTGAGAAGGTACAGTTGCATCCTCTTCATCAGAGCCTGCTATATCCAGTGCCTCTCGCGTCATCTGCGAGTCGGCTATACGTTTAGCCATTTTGTATTATGTTTGTCGTGCAATAGCCAAGGAACGGAATACAAAAAAAAAGGCTGGCGAATATCGTGAGCGTCGACCGTGTAGCCTTTATTACAATGAGGGGGAGTGCAACGGCGAATTCCTTGAAATGACTGCTAAGAGCTTTATATTTGAGATGCGAACAGACATCTTAGAAAAATGCCATCTAATTCAATCAATTTAGATTTTTCTCTCAAGTAACTATATACGACAAAAGACTAGGAAATCCTCAAAAAAATTAAAAAAAAATCTCCGATACGGGGAGTCGAACCCCGGTCTCCACGGTGAAAGCGTGATGTGATAGCCGTTACACTACATCGGATTCGGAGATAGAAGTGTAGGAGCTTGTAAGTGTAAGTTGAGAGTAAATGATCATGAGTCCACCATCCCCTCAAGAACTTATTGGAGCACAGCACGCACATTTCTTTACATATATCGAATGTTTAAAAACCTCCAGGTGGTAGCACGAACTCAACATGCATACTAAAGACCGATTGTTTGGTCATAGATGTGAGGTTGCAGTTACACTAAAAATCACTTTGTACCATTGCGACACCGCCACAGACCAATCGTTGGCGTCTCTTTCAATTAATGAAGCTTACCTAAAATAGAAACCGAGGTTGATTTGAAGCCTCCCTGTTCTCCGAATAAACTGTTTTTCAACCTCCTGAAGTCATCCGGAGGGTATCCATACAGGACGTGCTCAAGACGCTCTTCTTCCTAGCTTGTAACACATTTTCGTTCCGAGCGTCTTAGAACAGAAAAAAAGCATGAGTAGAGTATTCCTGTTCATATTTTCTAATAGCGTGTCGGTGTTGACCACGGCGGTCCTTAAGTACCATTATCCAATCTTAAGGGCAAATCGAATCACGTGACAGTATCTAAAATGTGTTGTGACTGTCATATAAAACCCAGACAATTATCAAAATTAATATTTTGTGTAAATTCTATTCTCATATCATTTTGTTATGCGTGGGTGGATTGGGATTTGGTAATTTGCGTGGGATATTTACAGCTTGCAGCCCAGAGAAACAGCGAAGTCTACATGGCCTCTGCCTAAGTTCCAGGCGGAGATCTGCCTAGAGTAACGGCATGAATCCTGGCTGTTCCCACATAAACCCAGCCTAGCTCCCACCCATTGCCCACTCCTCCGGAGCTCCCCAGCCAGGAACAATTCTCTCCTTCCTTTCTCTATCACTGGAATAAAGACAAAAGATATTGAAGCGCATCCTTAACTTGTACGTTTCAGCTTTTGGGAAGACCAGCAACGGAAATTAGAGTATGTGAGAAGACATTAGTGAATGGAGATCGAAAATGAGTGTACAAATGATGGTGACCTTTGCACTGCGACGAAAGAAACTGGTACAGAAATTGGTCTCAATAACAGGAATTATGGAACATGCCTGATTGAGAGTTTAAGCCGTGGGAGACAGTGACAGAAAACGATACAAAGTATGCAGGATGGAGCTACTTTCGTATTTAACGGTGCCGTCAATTGTAAGGAGCTTCCTTTGTCTCACATTTATCGATCCCTCCCGTTTGGTGATTTGGTGACTAAAAAGGCCCTTTTACTAACTCTCTTGCTTACAGTAAAATGCCTCCAAAACAGCAGGTGTCTAAGGCCCAAAAAGCCGCCGCCGCCATGGCCGGTGGTAAGAAGTCTAAGAAGAAGTGGTCCAAGAAGTCCCACAAGGACAAGGCCCAACATGCCGTTATCTTGGACCAAGAGAAATACGACAGAATCATGAAAGAAGTCCCAACCTACAGATATGTTTCTGTCTCCGTTCTTGTCGACAGATTGAAGCTAGGTGGCTCTTTGGCCAGAATTGTCTTGAGGCAATTGGAACAAGACGGTGTCATCAAGCCAGTCTCCAAGCACTCCACTCAAGCTATCTACTGCAGAGCTACTGCTGCTTAAATGCAGAATGCAACTATTAATAGGAAAATGGTGCAACAACCAAATCCCTATGTAAGAGAGTCTTCCTATGTATAATTAGTTGTAATTCAACCCTCATTCATATTGTTTAAACGCAAGAGGATAGTTTCGGCGTGCAAGTGTGAGAGCTAGATGGTATGCCGGGAACCCTAGGGAAACTCCTGTATTAAGTTTCTACACGAGGAACTTGACTTTTCTGCTCCCATGTCCATAGGATGTCCGCGAGAATCCGGCCTTTCCTTGATAGAAGTCGTTCAAGGCGACATCACTTGATTTGAGTATTAAATTCAGGGCATTACACATAGACATGTTATCAGACTTTGAATACCCTCCTGGGAACTTATCACCCCTTTTTAAGGAGGTCCGAAGTGTTGTGAGATGTCTAATATACCATGAATCGCTTCTTTCTACCGCAACCTGTCTCTTGTCTTAACCTTGCTACATAGGATTAATCCGTATCTTACAGCACACATGGCTTCCTGCACATTATCAGCGAAGCTATCAAACATCAACTAGGAGGTAATCCCCGTAATTATCAGCTCTTCCACTGCTCTGCTCCTGCCTATTCAAATTTCTGATATTTTTGTTGAGCACATGCAAATAGTTAGCCTCTGACGCTATACAACTCAATTACAACGCCCTGATCTCACCAACATAATAACCAAGTATAACACCAGCTCGTGGGATAAAGGTTAGTTGTTAATGCTGTTGAACCGGACTCCTCTCAATTATGGCCCATCACATGGCCACTACCAATTCTCATGCTGGTAGCCCTAATCAATCTAATAATTCCAAGCCCTAACCCCCAAGAACTGACGACGCGCAAATTTTTCAAAATATTTATATAAAGCTGCCCAGTCTCATTGCTATGTTTCTTTCACTAAGTCTTTCCCACAAAGACAGGGCCATGGACAGTAGTTATGAGTTTGGGATAGATAGAATATACATCTTGTTCCACTCTCTTTCTTCTCAACATGATTATGAAAACAAAATTTTAAGTCTGAGGATGTATATGCAGGACCAAATTGTTAAGGAATTCTTCGTTTATGATCTGGAAATTAGAAGAGTGGAGTCTAACAAGGTACGTGTCTCTTTTCAATTCCGTACGCATAAGACTTCTATGGCCCGTGTGTCCATGAGTTCATGGACCAACAGTTCAATAATGGAATTAATTTTCTTTCACGAGTGATGAATGACTATCCACGTCTTTTTTTTTATATCCGGCGATGATTCTTCGAATATGTGCCACGGATAACATACATGCATCACCATCTGACACTGGAGAAATTAATCAATTATTAGTGTTGAAACGCGAATTTTCTTGCTCACTGTAGTACAAAATATTCATGTTTTGGACGTCTTTGCGTGATGATAACCTACACATCAGTTCTGCTTCTGAACATACAGGAAGATACCCAATTTACCAAAGCTCAAAAATCTGATGCAAGACAAATGTAGTAGATTTCTAACCTACAGAAATGCACCGCACCAATGTGCTCATTCTGTGCCATAAATGTAACTCTGATTCTCTAAACAGTACTTAACCGGCTTTCATCCCATTTTGATGTCTGCGACTTTCGTCCATTCTTAGATACAGAAATTGCTTGATATCTTTCCATTGCGCCTGAAACTTTGGTGGAACTTTCTTGTCCAGTTTCAAGACAAGTCTTAAAACCGTTTCCTGCGCATACGGAGAGAAGTTCAGTCTGAGCCAGTAGACTGATAAGTACAGCACCAGCACAAAGCCTGCGGCCCCATCTCTAAAAGTTAAAATATCAAAGATTAGACTCACTGCAACGATGAGCTCGGAGTAGGCAATGATATGCAAAACTGTGGCAGTCTTATCCTTGAGTTTCGGTTCCTTAGTTTTCTCCTTTTTAATCTCCTCTATGTTCCCATCTTTTTGATCCTTGACTGCCAAATGCAGGAAGCTCGTGAGCATGAAGGGTAGCAATTTGAAAAGCGAGGCTCCACTGAATAGCCAAAGCGTAGCAATCAACATACTCTGGAAGTTTTCCTTGCTCAGAAAGTCGTACCAGGTGGGATTCAGGGTCCGCCAATTCTGGTAACTGGTTACGGTATACGATGCCAGGACACCTATTAGTGACAGCCGATACGACATTTGCGGAAACAAGCGCCACAGAAGTTGCATCCATGTCTTGGACTTCATACGAGGCGGTCTCGAGATCAAAAACAACGTTTTCCACGAACGGTAACGGTACGACGTCAAACATTGGTAAAGGTAGAAAAATGCATAAATGGTTCCTAACCCTAGAGTTAAGCCGTGTCCCAGGGCCCAAATTATCTTCTGTCTTGCCACAGGGTCAATCTTGGCCTTAGACTTCTTTCTGATTACCTTCTGAACTGTCATTGACGTCACTAATTTCGACTGTCGTACCCAGTTTAAGGTTTGTTCAGGTTGGCCGTTTTATATAGAGGTCCTTTTTTTTCTCCTTTCCAAGTAGCCCTTATGCATGGAAAAACAATTTCTGACACAGGTGGAGCAAGAAAGGGAAAGAAGGAAACCTGGACGACACCATAGCAAAGGATTGTCAAAATTCATCTAAATTCATGAAGAATTGTGATGGGCTCATCAACTGCGTTCTTGCTAACTTTATCCAGGTCTCCTCGGGTGTTTCAGAAACCAAAAGGTTTAGGGGCTAGAAAAAAAGGGGAATCGAACCAAATGATAACAAAGTTGCCAAAGTAGAGAAGTCGGACAGCCCTATGCTTGCGAGTCAGCGGTGTTTCAATTGCCTGAAGGATAATGTGAATTTTGATAACCTTTTAATGTCGTAGTGATAGTGCGTATCACATGAGACAGTGACAGAAAGCTACATGGTGATCTGATGCAATCTCCTAAATCGCACTGAGCCAAGGGTAAAAATAGCTAGCAATCAGCCACTCATCGACAGTAATACCCAACAGAGGCTTAACGCAATATGGGCGCAATTAAGATGCTATACCAATCCAATATTGCTCCCTATGCAAAAGTGTAACGTACCAATGGTTTACCATATGTTCGAAAATATCATGTGTGAATTAGAGCCCAACCCTTCTGGTATGTCCCATCTATGCACTTCCCCCGGGAACCATAGAGAATTTCTAGGTTTGAGAACCTCCTAAAATGTATCCCACTTGGCTTCTACTCTTCGTTCTGAAGGCGCCGTAGCATCAAGCATCGTACATTGGTTCGAATCTAATTGACAGTATTCTTTCCAAGTGAAAGCTTTCGGGCTTTTTGTTGTCAGCACACTACATTTGCTGTAAAATTGCAACCTTTTTCTCCCAGTTTTAGCGCGCTACACCTGAGTAGCGGTTACCTGCTCTTTATTCAATATTTCCTCGTAGCCATGGTGTCCAGAACGCTTACGAATAATTTAGAACATTGACGACACCGATGGCGCGGTAGCGATATCCTTATGGCAGACGAATATGAAGGATCACCGAGTATCTAAACGTCCTACTCCCGCCATTAAGCGGATGAGGTTTTTCCCTGTCTTTTTCGATTCATGGATGGTGATGTTCAAAATTAACCGAAAATTATGTCATTGCATGTTATGACCAGCACTTGCTGCTGCTAACTTTCAATTGTAGCATGTCACCCATGCCAGAGATTCTAATACGATGGCATAATCAGAACTTATTGACAATGGTTCGTGAAGCGGTTGAGTCGATAACCAAGATGCTTGTGACGCTATATTGATAATATGGAAACACAGAGAAACCAATGCTGCTCACAAATGCACATCCTACAAGAATGAAGCTACTAGCATACTACCCTACTCCAGAAGCCGATAACCGGCGTGAAAAAGCTAACATGACATGTCGTGCTAGTTTACCAATCAAACTTTGCACAGGCAAAGAAAAATACCATCAATACAGAAAATTGCTACATGGGATTGTTATGAACACTTCAAGCACCTATAGAACTGTCCAGTTCTCCACGATATCTGCCGCAACATCCTGCTCATACTTCATACATATCCCATCCACGTACATAGTGACAACATCTCATTCAGATATATATCATAAGTTCCGTATATTTAAGCCGATTTCCTATTGAGAGGTCGCCATTAGTAGAACTCGATAAGTCTTCGCACCTCTTCGAAAATACCATTATTCTATATTTGCCTATACTACTATCTACTTAGCACTACTTAATTCCGAAATGTCAGTTTGCTTAGCGGTCACGAAGACCATTGCAGTGTCGAGTTTAGGGATCTACTGTGGAACGATGTGTTCCGCGACGATTTTAGCGCAATTCACACCAATGGACGTGGTGAAATCGCAGTTGATGGGCCCAGCAAAGATTGTGGCCCGGGTTGCCGCATCTTTGGCTACAATTTCGTCCATTTTCTTTGGCTTGAGTTTTTTTGGAGCTCCCGCTCACTTGCGCCATCCTTACTTGCTATATGGAATGCTAGTTACGCCACTATCGGGCTTATACATGGCAACGAGCATGCGATTCAAGAGACCTCGCAGATGCCACGAGAAGCGTGCCAAACGCTCGCTACTCGAGAGCCAAAAACCAGAAGCCGCTGTTGGCTCTGTCACCGCAACTGAAGCATGTTTGGACGATTCTGTGGTCGACTTAGGCCAAGCTGTGACCGACGATGTCGCTCCAGAGTCACAATCTGCTGTTACTGGCACTACCAAGATCACTGTTCCTAACGATCAGACCAAAGTCACGTGCCATTCCTCAAGGTGTTTGCGTCCGATACCCGTACTATTTGGAATCTCTGTAATTGGATTCGTCGAAGCCGTGCTTGGACTATACGGAGAAGGTCTGTTTGCTTAACCCTTATAATGTTTCTCCTCTATCCAGATTTTTGTTACCTATTAGTTTTCTACTACACTACTATGACCACTACTTGAAAATGCAAACCAACGAACAACTACTCTCATTGTTCAAGAAATCACTTTGCTAAGCACATCTCCCCACCAAAGCACACTGCTGATGCAATTACGCGATCATCCATTGTTGCGCTATTGTCCTTTGCTCTCGGCAAAACTACAGCTTCACCAGGTTTTTGGGAACATTTTTTCACTTCTCTTTTCGGAGGTGCTCATCTGATCACTTATCTCAAGGCCTGTGTTTTCGCAAAAGCAGGTGAAAAAAAACCGCAACAGTTGGTCGCAGCAGTTGACTATAGCAAGTTCTGTGCACCTGGTGGGCTCCTTTGTCGACTTACGACTTTTTTGTCAAAGGGTCTTTTTTCTGAGGTAAAATTACAGTACGGTAATGCGAAGAAGCTGCGATTGCGAAAATAGCATAAAAGGTGCAAGCGCCGCTCGGGTACATAATGGGAAGCTGAGATCTATGTTGAATGGTGGGATTGTTTATTCTTGTATCAAAGCTTTCTCTTCTTTGATTTTGAATACGCCTTAATCCAACAGCAATCAATAAGAAGTACTTGTTGTGACTTGTTATCGGAATCAGAAGACCACGACCGCGATCAGGACTAGCGGGCGGTACAAGAACAGTAACCGTGAATTTTGGCCAGAAATCCGGAAATTCTGCCACAGTGCTGGAAAACACTAATAATCTGGGGGATAACGTTTAGTATTAGCGAAGAAACGACCCAAAGCTTGAATCAAAGGTAGGGACTTTTTGAGCTATTCCCGCTGTATTTCTGCTTAATTACACACATCCTAACTGACCCTCACATATACAAGAGCCACAAGAGCTGAGCTGTATGATCGTTGGCCAAACACAGAATCAATTTGCTTTTTTATTTTAAGTCTCGACTTTTTTCTTGGTGAACCGAAGTAAAATCAATCTCACCCTAATAACCATCTCGACATTCCAGATCGCATCAACGCATTGTTCTGCGGAGGATTACATAGCTGGCGATTTTTCAGCATCTTTTTTGTTTGCTCTTAGGATATTCGGAAGACGGCATTTGATTTGGCTTGATTTGATTTAATTCTGTTGCCTAGGTCTATGTATGCTCGGCTGGTAAAGATTCAGAGCGGGTCATTCAGCACAGTATATCGAGCATACGACTCGGAGACCCAGCAAGATGTGGCATTGAAGATAGTCGAAAAACCGGCGGATGAGGCCATGGCCGCGAAGTTCGCTAAGCTCGTCGCTAGCGAATACGACGTTCTCAGCATATTAGGCTCCGGACATCCGAATGTATGTGCACTGTTGGACTTCTATGAGCGTGATACCTGCTATGTGTTTGTTATGGAGTTTGCTGCTCGTGGTGATCTTTACGATGTGATTCGCAGCTGGAAAACCCGCAGTGAGTCCCGAGTCCAAGTTGATTTTGCGCGATTGGTGCCGCAGTTGTGTTCTGCAATTGATTACGCTCATTCGCGAGGCATTGCTCACAGAGATATTAAGCCTGAAAATGTTCTGATGGACGGCCAAGGAAACGTTAAGCTCGCAGATTGGGGTCTTAGCTGTCGAACTCGAATCTCTCATGACGTCCGCATAGGCACTGAGAAATATCTGGCTCCAGAAGCTTATACCAGTCCTCACGATACATTTTTAGCCGATTATTGGTCGCTAGGTATCACTTTAATGTTTGTAATGTTTGGATCGTGCCCCTTCAAAAGTGCGCATTTATCCAAGAACACGAGGAATCCGAACTTCTCACGCTTCGTTGCCAACCCCCAGCAATTCGTCTCCGAATACTACTTTCATCCATTGCGCGCTGGTCGCAGCAGTGTGGCGAAGAATACTCCCGCTCTCCACAGAGACAGTTTCAGTGTTGAAGGACCTGCGGAATGGTTATGTCTTCCCCAGATTGGGCAGCCTGCTTTAAGCAGGGAACATATATTGGCCTTATTCGCGACATACGTGGTTGCTGACCTCCTTTTGGTGAATCCATCGGCTCGAAGTATGCGAACATTTCTAATTTGCATGCGCTGCTTACTTTCGCCATCTCAAAGGTACTTGCCCGTCGACCAAAGTGAGCGAGCGCCCTCAAATCCATCAGAAAAGTCAGATCTCAGTGACGTAAATTCCAATTTCTACTTTTCTGGGTTGGTGACAAATCGAGAAGCAGTAGCATCCATGTACGGTGGAAACGCCGGATTCTCTTCTGGTGGGAGCTCTAGTTCTGGGACCACGGCTGTGAACAATCTAAGTTCAACGAGCACATTGTCTCAAAACGCATCATCTGCAAATGCAGCAGATTTTAAAAGAGATCAAGCCGCTCGCTTTGAGGACCTGCTCTCTGATGAATTGGAATGTAAGACACTACATGGTAGCTAACGTTAACTTTGATTGAGGTACATCTTCAGCTGGCTCCCTACATTGTTCTTGCTACAGCGTAGAAAACAACATAAGAGGCATTGAAATTTTAAAAAGTCACAAAATCTAATGATTGATGTTGGAATATTCTGTTCTTCATTCCACACCTTAAAATGCAGTTTTACTAGGAGTATGCTGCATGCATTGATGTTTATATATAAATTGAGTAAAATGGTTCTATTTTTTCACGCATTAACAAATGTAGCAGGGGTAGTATCTCAATAACCAATCGTTGTTCTGTGACAGAATCCAACTTTCAGCTGGGTACCTGCTCAAGTGCAGACAAGTAAAGTTGATTTATATACACGCTATCTTAAGCAGACGTTGATGGTTAGGGATCGTATCTATATACAAGTTTTCATGATTTCTTCATCAGAACTCCTCAACACGCCAGGGCTCCTGTCTCCTGTTTTTTCGGTTTTTCTGAAGTTTCGACATTGTCGATGGTATGCACTAGGACCTTGGTATTATCGTGATTGAGTTCGAAAATGAAGAACCCATACATTATGCGGAAACCTCCGAACTGGGATTTTAGCTCGTCTAGGAATTTCACGGGGTGAACTATCATTTCTCGTGAGAGCTTTTGAGTGGGATTCATACTGTACTGAAATTGCTCATAGTTGGGTGATGAATCGGCGTTTTTTATATTCAAAGTTGTGTCTTCTCTTGTACAGGAAAATTCCAACTTCGCCTGCGAAGTAGCTCCTCTCGATCCTGAGTAGTGATACTCATTTTCGCAGCTTTGCCAATGCACTACGATCTTGTCATTCTCCGTTATAGTGTTGTAGCGTTGTCCTTTGCCGACGCCACTTATAATCTCAACTCCAGTCACGTGTAGAATACACTTTTCTCGAAGTACCAAACTCCGGACGATCATCGCTATAGCGGACATGGCGTGCTTATATTTAGTGGGACCTTGGATCACGGGCAAATATGGGTGATGTGTGGGCAGTAGTCGGAGTTTTATTCGGGGATCCAGTTTTTCAGGATTCAAAGGACGACTTAGCAGATGAGGGACAGCTTCTGAGCTGAGATATTCTGTCATGGCGCCCAAATTCGCCACTCTTGCGGCCTGAGAGCCGTTGTATAGAAATCGTCTTCTTGAAATGGCATAGAACTGCCGCACAGGTGGTCGCATTGGTGCTTGAGAAGAGATCTGGAGTTGCACGTCCTATAGCTTGGAAAATACGCTACAAGGAATGTAATGAACAGAAAAAGAATATACTTTTATACGTGTAATGTTTATTTCATTATCAAGAATTCAGCAAACGAGAGATGGCGGTATCTTGGCAAGTACTCTTATGTAGTCGATGCATACCTAGCCACTGGTTGTCAACTTGCTATATTATTCATTTTAGAAAGCTTTCATAACTGATTATATATTTGCTGATCTCGATATGAAAGTCTTTGGCTATCAGTCCATGCGTTCAACATTGGAATGGCAGATTCTAATAACTGCAATAAGCGCAGGGTTTTGGACAATTTCTGAGCTATCCGATAATTTTAAGCACAGTAGATTTGCCTAACAACTCGACCATTCAAATCCTTCGCATATTGAAATCAGACTCTACAGTTCGTAAATATTATCACTTTGTACTATTGTGTCACAGACGTTGATATTCTGATATCATGACAGGACAGTTTTTACACTTTCAGTCATATCATTAGACGATTTTGAACATCCAATTGAGATCAGAAGTTCCTCTCTTGGTACGTATGCCTGCCGTTGTGTCCAGGATTTCTTCAATAGATTAGATATTCACTTTCGATAGCATTAAGTGTTTCGGGGTACATAATGTCCTCCGTGGTCGCCATCTCTTGTGAGATACATATTGGTAGTTTATGGCTAATTTATTAACCAAGTCGTACGGTAGATTAAATGGCTTGCCGATTTCTCACCCGACACCCTCACCAGAGTATTAGATCTTTTTCACCTTATACCATTTTGTCTTCCAGTAATTTGCGCTTTGAGAGTCAATAACGTCCAGCATTCTAACGAAAGCAAGGTTTTATGTTATGCTGCTTAAATATATCTCCGGGCTGTTCAGTGAGGATTTAATTCATCTCAGGGCGTATTCGGCCTTTGCAATGCACTGCACTCTAGAGGAATCGAAAAGTACTGCAAAAAAAGCTTACTATATTTGGGGAGCTAGTGGTTCTCTGTGCTAGTACGGCTATTTGCCTTCTATATCGTTATGACCCTTGCGCCAGAGTGTAAACTTGCGACGCCAGCCACATCAAATTACAGATCGTATATAATGAACATTACTCTCTTGACAGTGTGAAAAGTTTTTGCTGGATTCACCCGCCTAAAGATCTTATAACTAATCCTATAGCTGTTAAATCGCCATAAACTGTTAAGGTCCGAGCCATACCTCGCAATATGTCAACTCAATTTTTTGCCAAAACCTCAACGGAAATTAACCTTTTCCAAGGATACCCTTCTTTCGATCAATTGACGCGGGATGAAGCTGAGAAAATACATGTTTCTTTGCTATCGCCATGCGGGCGATTCATGGCTCTAGCCACCTCTGAAGCAGTCCACGTATATACAGGCATTGAGTTCTCGCAACTGCTGCTGAATTTGAGCCTTAAAGATGTTTACGACCTGCATTTTTCGCCCTCGGGCAATTTTTTGAGCACTTGGGAAAGACCATCGCTCTCCGAACCAGATCACAAGAACGTTAAAATATGGGAACTGAATTTGGAAATACTCCCTGACACTCCCAGATATGCATACCAAGCCAAGGTACAAAACGGCTGGGCTCTACAGTTTAGCAAACTTGATAATTTCGCCTTGAAGCAATTTGGAAAAGAAGTGAGGATTGTCAAAATAGACGTATCCGATTGTGCAACCTTTAATTTTGACAAGCCTTACAGTAAGCTTCTGCCCGAGCAGCATATCTCAAGCTTCTTGATTTCGCCCTCGGAATTCCCCACAATTTGCACATTCTCGCCAGAAAAATCCGGCAAACCAGCAGTTTTGAGTATTTATTCTATCGCAGAAGGCATCACAGACAAGAAAATCGCCACCAAAACATTTTTCAAGGCAGATTCATGCCAATTGAAGTGGAACAAGCAGGGAAATGCCGTTTTATGCATGGCTATCACAGATTTCGATTCCTCGAACAAGTCATATTACGGTGAGAATACTTTATATCTGTTATCGTTCCAAGGAGCTAATGGGTCGTTGGGTGGCAAGTCCGTTCGCGTACCGCTTTCCAAAGAAGGTCCCATTCACGATTTTACCTGGTCCCCAACTTCTAGACAGTTTGGCGTCATCTACGGGTACATGCCTGCCACAATCACGTTTTTTGATCTCAGAGGTAATGTTGTGCATTCTCTGCCGGAGCAGCCGAAGAACACTATGCTCTTTTCGCCTTCTGGCAGATACATTTTGATAGCCGGGTTTGGTAATTTGCAAGGTTCTGTTGAGGTGTTGGATCGCCACGATAAATTCAAATGCATCACAAAGTTTGATGCCGCAAATACGTCTGTGTGCAAGTGGTCACCAGGCGGGGAGTTTATTTTGACTGCCACCACATCTCCAAGGCTCAGAGTCGATAATGGACTCAAAATTTGGCATGTTACAGGCGCTTTGTGTTTTGTTAAAGAGTACAAAGAGTTACTGAAGGTGGATTGGAGACACCCAATATCTCCTAAGCTGGAGTCCAGCCATGTTATGCATAGCACCGATAATGTTCAGGATGAGTCCTACTCCGATCCCAAGCTGGGCAAGATCGAGGTACAGCTTCACCCTTCCGCTACAGAATATACTTCTAAACGCCAAAAGAAAAATGGGTCTACTAGTGGGGCTGCCAGTAAACCAGCTGGTGCTTATAGACCGCCACATGCCAGAAGAGCTGGTGGAGCTCCATCAGTCCCCGGTGCCACCACCAAGCCGGCAATTCCAGGCGCGGGTGGTGCCATCCTCGGTGTTTCTGGGAAAGAGTCGAAAAGTGCCGCCAAGAACAAGAAAAAAAGAGAAAACAAAAAGAATGAAGGCTCTCCAGATGCGGAGGATCTAACAGAACTCAATAGCGATACAACTACGCAGCCGAAGGTCAATAAAGAGGCCTCACCGGAAGAGAAAAAGATCCGCTCTCTTTTGAAGAAGTTGAGAGCCATTGAAGCTCTCAAGCTAAAACAAGCATCTGGAGAAGCTTTGGAAGACACTCAAATCCTCAAAATACAATCCGAGGATAAGGTCTCTAAGGAGCTAGAATTTCTCGGCTGGAATGAAGATGGTGCGCAGTGAGAAAGAAGTACACTTCTTAATAAATGAACTCTCCACTAGTGATGCAAGGTTTTCATGTTATTCGGGGATCAAGGCGGGTCAGGCCTTCATCTATAGAGTCCGGAAATACCTACGTTTTACACATAATTTACGTACACTCCTAAACCAAAAGATTCATGTATCGTAGCCGACATGCTGGCCGAGCCGCTATTCGAAAGATGTTAAACGAGAATGTAGGTTATTTGAAAAGCAAAAAGTTGAAGGAGAAGCCGCAAAGCTCATACAATAGTGTTGTTCTCGAGAAGCTTGCCAGATGGGGACCGTTAGTTCCATATGAGATCAGATCCACGATTTCTAACGGCTGTATAAGATAATCGTGTTGTACGAACAACAAGCTTCACATATCGAAATGAAGCACATACACACATAACCAGATCAAAGAAGATTGGTCGTTTATTTTGAAGAACCCATCTCCGCAAGTTGCTATGACTGACAATTTGATGTACAAGCGCTCCCCTACCACTCCATCGACTCCCAGTATCAGAAATGGATCTCAGAGCAAGAAAATGAAGCGAGAAGATGAGTCGCCAACCAGACTAAAGAGGACCTCAGACGTCTCGATGGAAGAAATGATACTCCAGAACATTATTAGTAAGAGGGAACTGCAAAGGGTACGAGAACTTGTGAAATTTTTGGAATTGGAACGCAAATTCCAGGCCTAGCTATGATTATTTTACCTTGATAAGTCTCGCAGTATGGTAACAATTGCGCTGGCAGAAGCTCTTTTGGTAGACTCAAACGATGTCATTCGAAGTAGGCAGGTTACAAGGTGTGCTTTGGAGGGCTCAGCAACTTCGTTCAGTCTCGGAAACAATTGTAAGCACTTTTCTCTCTGGGCCGCTTCCGGTTGATTTAGAATGTAATTTCCATCTCCCGAAGTTCCAAACATACCTTCAAATGCTGGGGATCCAAAATCCCGAACTTCTGGCCAATCATGCAGTGCTGGAATGCCCAAACTCTGGAAAATCGATGAAATCAAACGGATATCGCTACCTTGTTCCAGTTCTTCCGATCCATCGTCCACAAACGCCGGAATGTACTTTTCACTCGTGCTACTATCTTGAAGCAGTTGCGACACGACCACCAGCAAAGACCAGATGTCCACAGCGCTTGTGTAGTTTTTCACGCTGAACAAAAGCTCGGGGGCTTTATAAATGGATGTCGATACATCTGTTATTTTGCAGTCTGGGTCTTCCTTGCATACGTCCTGGTGGTACGCAATGCCGAAATCTATCAAGGTTAGATGCGGCACATCACCTTTCATACGATGTTCATCGACCATAACGTTTTGTAATTTCACATCTCGATGTATGATGCCCAGTGAGTGGATATATTCGAGTGCTTCCGCCACTTGTTGGAAAAAACTGATAGCTTGCTCCAGGGGCAGCTTGTTGCTACGCTGCGATCCGCGGCACGGTTGCCCACTCAAAAGGTACGGGTTCCAGCGACATTTGTGGTAGTGCCTCAACAGATATTGGTACATATTTTGTTTGAAGTAAGGAAACTCTAGGGTTACAACACTGTTCTTGGTGTCGAAAGAAAGCAGCTCTATGATAAATGGACTTCGAGAACGCTGTAGCCTACGTAGCAGGGCAAGTTCAGCCAGTGGGTCATGTGGTTTCACCACCGAACCGATCGGCGTAACTTTAACAGCTCTTTCGCCATTTCGATAAATGCTGGAGAACCTCGTCGACACAATGAGCTGACCCGAGCTTATAGTCATCACAACAACCCTCGGATGGCCGTTTACTAAGCTTCAGGGCTCGAATATGGATGTCCAAATAGTTCGGGTTGTAGTAATATTCTAAATGTGACGATGCATCTAATGAAGAATCACGTAAGACGTATTCGACGGCCCTTTTGAACCAAAAGACGAATATTTGTACATTCAGAACTTTCAATCTTTTAACGTCAAGTCATGTAGCACTAATGTATATAGTTTATGTTTTGGTGTCACATATATATAAATGTGAGCTGGTATACCTCCATGAGTTATGCCGACCTTGGGAATGCATTTCCGTGCAATCTCAATTAATCTTCTTCCGTCTCTCTTCAGTTCCGTAGACTCTATTGTCGTCCTTACCTTCGACTTGCTGCTTGATCACCTCCATCTTTTTCACTTGTTCATCCCATGTCTTGTTGCTTTTCTTTAAAGATTTGTTGAACAATTCTCTGTCGGGTTCGCGGTAAGAGCCCCCTAGTCTGTCCCACAACGTGGTAAATTGGCCGTAATTGTAGTTGAAGTACAGATGGTGTACCGTGTGGCAGGCAGCACCGTTGATGACGGGATCATTAGCCAAGTACTCACCGTCGTGAATCATTACTGTCCAGAAGTTTACAAAGGTAAACAGGATCAAGTACGAAACTTTGTGGAGTGGGAAAATCATTGGGTAGACATGATAAGGTAGAGACTGGAAGTAGCCGTCGATTGGGTGGAAAGCGTGCGAGGCGTAAGGAGTAGTGACAAGCCATTTGTGGTGGGGCTTGTGAAGTGCTTTGTAGACACGAGGCCAGTGGAGCCATCTGTGCAGTAGGTAGATGCCGCAGTCAGTGAACATCAAGAAGTACGCGTACTCGAGGAAGAATTGGCGCAGACCGTGGTTTTCGGTGTCGATTGTCATGTACAATTTCGACATCCCCTGCAGCTCTAGCAAAAACCAGGGCACGGTTAGCGCCACCATCACTGGGATCGCAGATAACGCTTGCTTTAGCTCGAGCGACATCTGGTTTTTTAAGTACCGTGGGTGATTAAAAATGGCTTTATCGAAGATGAAAACGTACGAGAACGTCGCTACTGCGAGATACAGTAGCCAGCCAAATACCGTGGTAATACAAAACAGCGACAGAAACTGTCTGAACACGTTGTAGCGCGGCAATAGCGAACCACTTGTATATTCGGTCATCCTGAAGAGGTATGGAGCGTAGCCATATATATCACCCGAGGCAGGAGCAGCAACAGTGCTGAGATTGCCAGCATTCATAGAGAGTGCCTGTTGCCACTGTACTGGGAACTTGGAAGCCAGAGAGGCAGGTAAAGTATTGGAATACACATAGTCCAGACCATAGGAGTCGAAAAACTCCAGAATCAAATCCATATTTGTGCCGATTTAAATGAGCTGCGCTTTTCCTTGTGACTTATATCCTCCGACAGGTTATCCTAGAAGATGTGCAAAGTGTAGAGGATCAGACTTGGTGTAAGTTCTGATTTTGGCGTCCTCTTTTCTGGAGGAGGTGCCAATCCCTCAGAATGTTCATTGTTCTTCATCAATGCTTTTTTATATTAATTCAAATGCTCTCGTATACGATGTTCTTCTCGCTTAGCCTCGAGGACCTCTAAACGAGAATCGTGAAAAATATAGAAAACCACCTCACATCGGAGGATTGGGAATTAGAGGTGGGCTCCATGAAAGGGAACGAGTGTTAAAACAATGCGGATGGTATATCGGTTGGAAAGCGCGGAGCGAGAAGATTGCGGGCTAATTTTCAGATCCAAAATAGAGCCACCGAGGAAGGAAATCACAACTGCGTGTCGTGTTTATTCTCATCTTTGGACAACCAAGCCAGGGCAAGTGGATGCAGAGATTTGGCGTGGCCTATAGTGACGGAGTTACCGCAGGGCGTGATGGAGACAGCTTTCTCGGCGCGAGCGTCAAATTTGATATCGCGAGCGTACGACAATTGCTGAACGATACGACCGCGGCTCAGGTGTATGACATTGTCGGGCCACTCAGCAAGCCCATCAAAGATATGGGTTGCGTATACGATACTGCAATGGCGCGCGCGAGTCTCGTGAGCGAGAAATGCCAGTAAACGACTGCGCGCCAATACATCGAGGTCGACGGTAACTTCGTCGAGTAGCAGTAGGCGCCAAGGGTTCAAGAGGCCCATGGCAAGTTGAACGCGCCGTTTCTGACCGTCACTCAGCCGGTGCATACGCCAGTTCACGTCCACGTCGAGGATATCGATGAGCATTTCGCCGCGCTCCCGATGGTGTTGGAAACCAATGCTATTGAGCAGCTCCATAACGCCAATATCACGATTGATTATTGTCATATGGCACCATTCGGTGCCCAGATAGGTAGTGATCTGGCAATCGTCAGATTCATTCTGATGCATGGAGTGCGGGCTGAACGGGTCGAGACCATTGACTCGAATTTGACCCGACAAGCACAAATTTTTGCCGCTCAAAAGCTTTAGCAGTGTTGATTTTCCCGCCCCATTCGATCCCACAACCAAGGTCCGCGTATTCCAAGGGAGCTCCAGGTTGATGTCCCATAATGAAGGCTGGTCCGTGTGTGGGAATTTGTAGGTCAAACCTTTGATTTCAGCGGCGAGAGACATGTATGGACTTTCAGAGCGACTTCAGGTGTGATCACAGAGGTTTGCCTAATGGTTCAGACGGATTGCAGGTGTATGAAGAGATTTTGAAAGTAATATTCCTCTATTTTAGACTATGCTTCATGAAGGAAACCAATAGCGGTGCAAATGAGAGTAATCGCTTGGGAACAAACCTGGCAGAAATATTCGGAGACCCTCGTATGAGCTCGAATTCTGGCTGTAAGATCTATAATGTCTATTAATTTGTGTCCAGTTGGCGTTCGACAGAGTGAAAAGAGCTAGAGCGAGATACATACCAGGAACGTTATAAAATATTATCACGTGATAAGGCAACAGGTAATATTAACCTGGGATTAGTTTCAAAGTTTGATAGGAGGACTAGTCGTATCGTCAATTGTGTACTTGAGAATGCTTATGATTTAAAAGAGCTGCACAGAGGTCAGTATCTCGAGTTACGTGTTCAGTGTCACGTGACGTGTACCACATCTTTCCTCTCGGTGCTTTGGAAGCTATTACAAATAGCTCAGCTGCATTCCCAATCCTCTCAGGAAGCATGCAAGCCTATATTCAATATTTAAGGTGCCATTCTTCCCGGGTTTCGAAGAACATGATGTAAAATGTTCGTAACATTAAGCACATGACCATATAGCAGAAGACACCTGGGATTTGCTCAATGTATAGGAGGACAGGAGCTCACAACTTCAACGGTAACAAAAATTTTATGTAGAATCCAAATTTATCGGCGTTTTCGAAGATACCATTAGAAATCCAGGTCACTGCGTTGCTGGACAGATCCCTGGACTTGCCGACATCGTTCAGTCTGCACCTCCCAGGTACTTAGACGCACCACGACAATCTTTACCATTAAAAGTGAGTTTATGTGCGACACCAGGCAACATTTAACTGCTACCATGCCCCTCTTTGCAACATGGTTACGCTTTTGATCCAAACACTGCAGACTTTTAAAATATCATCATGTACTATTCTGTCATGTTGGGCATATGAGGGCAGTCACGATCCTCTGTGGATCTAACTGCAAGAAACATAGCAACACTTCCTTCGCTAAGTCCGACCTCGCAATCTTGTTTACCGATGACAGATGACGGTTGGCAGGAAACATAATTGTATGTGGACGGTTCACATAATGATTGATCATGCACGCTGGCAAAAATATGTACTCAACGAAAACAAAAACACCGTCGCGCTTACATAAAATCCAAATAATTTCATGAGCCTTGTAGTCTCCACAGCTGTACCTTTTTGGACACCCAAATCACTTTGCCATATCCTGACGTCAAGCTTAAATCATTATGCCCGCCTCGGCTGCACTAATTCCGGAACCAAAAACTGTTGAGGAGCAAGAAGTTCTGGATCTTGAATTGACGATTTGAGGTCAGTTTAAGGCAGCTCATCACCTTTTGGTTTCGAATATTTTGAGCAGTACTATGACATAGTGATATAAAGTGATAAGACAACTCAAGCTGTAGGCGAGCTCCATATATTCAGCAACAGTAATCTCATGGAGTATGAAAGGCACATCCGTTGGGTGTTCATTTCATCAACAGTGATTGTATCGTCTACGGAAACAGTCATTTGAAATTTCAAAAATCCAATCGTTGGTCTACAGGTACCGTATTTCAATATGCCTACTTCTACCTTGATGTAAATGCATCAAGTACCGTCTGGTCTTTCGGAAATCCCAAGGACCAGCCCATTCTTGTTACATAAAACCATTTGGACTATTTGTACGTATATAGCGATCATAATATTTCTGTATAGCTCTACTAGCTCATCTCATATATATATATCTATTATATGAAGACTATGGAAATCGTTGACCAACACGTCGATTACTAGCTCAACCAGGCTTAAGGATGGATGGTGTAGATGATTTACTAAACGAGAACCAAGTGGCCGATGAAGAAGAGGACGAAGATGAAGAATTGGACGAAGAAATGGTCGATATAGCTGGCAGAGGTGAAGGACAAGATCGGGATCAAGATGGCGGTACCAACGACCAGGACGAGTATCCTGAGCAAAGTCAGGATCAAGACCAGGACCGGGATGATGAAGATGATGATATGGAGGGTGAGGATGACGAAAATGATGAGAATGACGACATGGACGACGACAATGATAATGAAGACGACGAATCTCGTAGAACTGGCAATGGTGGAGACAGCGATTTGGAAGAAGACAACAACGGTGATGGAAGTGAAAATGGAGACCGAAATTCTGATGATCCGAGATTCGAGACCGGTGCTAGTTCTGAAGAACCGATGCAGGCGCGCAAACCAACTACCGTGTTTGAGAAAATTCACGAATACTATACGCAACTTTACAACTCCGCCAAGCTTGCAGATGTGTATTCAATTTATCCAACGGCGGCAATTCCTATTCAGACGCACGTCCATAGCATAGCCATGTCCAAAGGACTTAAGTACCTGTTCTTGGGCGGTGAAGACGGCTTTATAAGAAAGTATGACTTTCTAAACACCATTGATGGCAAACTCTCCCTCACGATTTTGCAAAAACACTCACTTGTTGAGTCTATATCTAATGCAGGAATCCTCGTATCATATTGGGAAAATGAAGTGCCTCAAACCCGTAACGATATGAAGCTCACGAAATCCGGCAAGGAGTACGAACCTGTGGTATCACCAGTACATGCCATTGAAGTTCAAAGCGAATGCATGTTTGTCCTAGGTGGGCTCAAAAATGGTGGAATTACGATGCAAGGTTGTCGGTTTATGGAAGGACACGTTTCACATCTTTTCCAAAAGCATACCAGAACAGTCAATCAATTGAGGCTTAGCAATGATGAGAGTCGATTCATGAGCGGTGGCTGGGATAAGCAGATTTTGGAGTGGGATTTACAGAGGGGAGACTGCATCAACGAGTTCAAGGGTTCAACTGCGCAGATTTCTTCGCTCGAATTCAGACCACTGTATTCAACCGTAGAGATCAGTGACAAAACCAACACCGAAGATGATTCAGAAAAAGAATCTGGAATGAAAAGGGATGATGACGACCTCGATTCGCTGTTTGGAGACGAAGAAGAGGAAAAGCGTAAAACACAAGACCAGAGTCAAACCGAGATAAAGACGACGGGAGACGAGGCTGGTAAAGATAGCCCGACAGACGAAATCTCAAAAAACACGCTAAGGATTGTCTTTGACGAGAACACATTTTTATCGTCTTGTACCAATGGTGCAGTACAGATATGGGACCGCAGGATCTCGTCAAAACCTGCCCTCAACCTCGCAAGAGGTCCTCAAGTGCCACCTTGGTGTATGTCTGCATGCTGGTCATCCGATGGAGATCGAATTTACGCAGGTAGAAGGAATGCCGTGGTGGAAGAATATGATCTCAAAATGGGCAAAGTACCTTCCAAGACCCTGAAGTTTCCAACTATCTCCGGCCCTGTATCATGCGTTCGCTCAATGCCAAATAATAAGCATGTTCTATGTGCCTCTAATGACAACGTTAGGATATATGACCTTTCGCAGTATGGTTCATCCAAGGTCCCATTCTTAATAGTTCCAGGACATCATGGAGGAATGATCTCCAACTTGTTTGTCGATCCTACTTGTCGATTTTTGATAAGTACAAGTGGCGACAAAGGTTGGCAAGGTGTTTCGACGGATGCCACCCTCATTTATGATATAGACGTGGAATGAGGATGACTACATCCATTGAAATATGCATAAAACAAGGAAAAATTGTATTATATGGTAATTACAGAGAAGCTGTCTAAGAAGTAGAGGGCCGGCCTATATTCTTAAGTAAGTTTTTCAGCGGATCCAACCATATCCTAGGTGGCTCCTGCAGACCTGAGAACTTGAGAGATTTCAACTGGTCAAGATAAGACCTCAAGAGAATTAAAGGATAGCCGTGGTGACTTTCGAAAGATCTCATGTATAGCTTCAATAGAATCGCAGCAATCCCTACGAATAAAGATATCTTGACTAAGAAAACGCCTCCACGGCTAGTCATCAATTTCCATCTCGATGTGGCAGAAAATGCGCTCTTTGCTTTCTTGCTGTGCGGTCCGGTTGCTGACCTTTTCTCATTCAGACGAGATTCCTCGGCTAACCAGAGCAAAGTGGTCTCAAAGGCAACAGGCGTGTGCGAAGCTGTTAACAATACACTCCATTTGTTGACAGTTTTTACCTCTTGCGGACTGTCTTCAGAGGATCTAGTAGCCTCAAGAACTTCATTCCAGAGATGCTTTCCAGAACCAACGATCATTTCTTGTTGTATGACACCGTGTATCAAATCGGTATCATTGTTAAAGTTCTCAAGGTTTTCGTGAAGTCTGGTCAAAAGGTCTTCCTTCTTGGCTAACAGTAGATTGCTGTAAATGGTAAGGGGTACCAACATGGAGTTCGATGCAATAACGAGATCAAAAATCTGGAAAACGATGCTGAGGGACTCATTACTTTGCGGTCTTAAATCGTGAGAAAACAGCGTAAGGACTGAGGAAAGCGCAAAGAATGGATCTATTTCGTGCAATTGGAAAGTTTTAAAGAACTGCGGGTCCTTCCTTTTCACTATCAATGGGATTAGCGTCAATTGGTCGATCGTGAAAGTCAAAGAATTCATCATAAAATCTCGTAGATACAACAATGTGAAGATGACCACCGACTCAAATAATAGCTCGCTGTCAAGAAAAAGAACTGAGTCATCGGCAAGTTTTGTGGATATTGAGCTCGAGCTGAGATTTTCGTGATCATCAGAGCCATCACTTGACGGAGCTCCGCTGGTCGAGTCGCTTAATTCTGCCTCATCGTCTGCATCGTGAGAATGTATGAACACAAGCACAAATACTGCAACCACATCGTGATAGCCTTGGTAGTAGTTGAGTTGCGGGAAAGTTCTGAGCACTTTGACGATAGTTTGCTCCAGCGCCTGCCGTAGAAATGTTTTGGCAGCTTCGTCCTGTATATCTCCGAACGAGCGCTTGACGTCGAGGGAAACCTGGTGTTCATCCGTATGCGGCGCCAAAAAGTACGAGTCCTCTTTTTCCATTCCACTGGCATCCATAAAGAGCCTGGACTTCAGGATTTTGAGCCATACAATTCGCCTCAGCTCGTGCTTGACAAACCCGTCTTTGGACTTCCCCAGGGACAAAAGCGCAGCAACGTTGTTTTGAACCATCGCGCTAGAGATACTCTGTGATTTCATGCTCAAACGCTCGTCTTCACGGAAGTAGAGAACAGACTTCTCGTCAAGAACCGATTCTCCCAGATATTCATGATCGTTCACAAGAACGGGGTAGTTATCAGAAACCATCAAGAGAAATATGTGAAACACCTTCTCGCTAGGTTCTGAACATGAACAGAACGTTAGAAGAGCTTCTAATAATTCCGATATATCAATGAAAGTTGCGTTAGCTCTAATCGCCGAAGCCTGTTGAGTTGATATGTCTAGGGGAAGGGTCTTGTAGGAGCTGAACTATATAGTACTGAAAGTTGAAAATAGGATTAGTTCGTACGAATTGCATGTCTAGTGACAGCCATAGTAATAAAATACAAGAACGATGGGGGAGGTTCGGTGCAAAAAAGGAACCTATAGAGCGGAAGTCGAATAGCCAAGGTATTTCTTAGATATGCTACTATTTTTTGATAGTTATACTGCTTTTATTACAAATTTTGGGTCAGATATAGAGATCTCATCGCAAATGACAGTGAATAGGTTATAGTTGGAAGATTCGAAGGAGACGGCAATATCAATCGGTTGACGTTCAGTTGGAGCAGTGTGGATGTTCTGTAGCCTTGATAGTATAGAGAGAATATTTTGTTAGAAATCATTGTCTATAGCTGTGCTTGGTTTTTCAAGAATACGTTCATTTATACAATTCAAGTCGTAGACAACCATGACTGTATATATATTATTAAGTGTTTGAACTCTCGATTCTTACCACATTATCTGTCGTCTTCACAACAATTTGGGGCATTTCCTGATTACCACCGCTTTCGGTAGTTAGCTAACACTCTCAGCTGACCAATACCTCTTCATAAGATCTTTACTCTTGGAATATCAATTGGAACTAAATATCAAAACGCCTATACATGGGGTCCATAAAAATTTGGAAAACTCCTGACCTATTGTCTTTGCCCTCATATCCCACTTCTAGGTATTTTGGAGGTGTTCGATTTTTGGCTACTGAAAACCATTGGGCAAAGCCGTCTGGGATAGCACCTCGATTTGTCGTGATAACTGGTTAACTTGTTGCTGAATTGAGACAATATTGCACAGGACGGTTTGCATTTCCCAGGACGAAGTGGACGGTGAGACCGGAAACTGTGGCACGGAGCCGTGACTATGACTGTGGGCCCGGCTAGATGTGGATGCAAGCAATGCAGAGTTGGTGGAAATATCTGGGAATGACGACGAGGACGAATCAGGATTGCTCGGTAGCGCTCCGGGGTGTGAACAAGTGGTAGACTCTACCGTGACCAAATGGGAAGGATCTCTTTCCGATTGAAGTGGGCTGTGAAAACTAGAATTGGAAGAAACCGCTGATAATGGCACGGCGGCAGGGGTACTACTACCTCCGCTGTTTGCCAGGGCCGACGGCGACGGGCAAGGCTCAGTGTAGGAAGGCAGGATTAGCTCTCGGTGCTCGTTAAATTTGAAAACATGAGTACACTGGTCGCTGAGTTCCTCAACGAGACTGGTTGGTGAAAGGTATGAATGGAATTGCGTTCTGGATTCTGAGCGCTGGTACAATAATCTGAAGCGGTCGCGGCATTGGCGTCGGTTCATGGGGACATTGTGCCCGGAATCAAGTGCTTGGCAAACGTGGTGCCAGAAGAGCTTGCGAGTCTTGTCCTTGGGACTGGTAGCCAGGAGGTGGGAAAGAGCAAGAACGGTTTGCAACAGACACAAGTCGTCTTTATGGGACCATTGGGCGCGCTGACGAGAGTGCAGGAAGACAGGCGTTTGGAGGACACTGCTATACGGGAGATCTGTTGAAGCAGAAGGAGTGATCGTGGCTCTGGAGACCAGATACTGGTCCGGTGCGGGAGTAGAGGGTAGATAATTGGCTTCCGTGAGGCTCTGGAAATTGTATACAGAGTAGTCGATGTTCGGCGGGAGGGCTGATTGCATGACGCGCGATAGGTGTGCCATCGGTGATCCAGGTGTATGGTCTCAAGTTAAGCGGACCGCCAATATATATATACATACAAGCATACATTGTTGGCAATCACCGTGGCACGCATGGCCATGCACATGTCAGTGGAAGTGGTTATCTTGGCCACCGTAAGTATGCCCCAATTGAACTAACTGGTTTAGCCGCACTACCGGCAAAAACGGGGAGTGAAGATGGTTGCTAGCTGTGCTGGCGAAGGTGGGGAAGAACTAACGATTTTGGAACCTTTTCTGGACCACTGCACAGGTGATGGTACGCAAGTTGCCCAAATATAGCGTTGATGCAAGATCCTTCATGGCAAGCATAAGCATTAGGCACATTACATTGCCTATGCGGCGAAGATACGGTGAGCTGGAAAGATACGATACGATACGTTAGGCTGCTAGAGGCTAGCACGCTGCGTCCGTACGCCTAGGCTGCGATGAAAGTTTTTAATCGATTGTATGGTTGCAGTTGCAGATAGCAATAGGCGGAAGAATCCTGATATACAGGACAGTTGCTGGTAACTGGCCATTTGGCGCGGCGCTTCCAGAAGATAGTGGAGGAGACGTACCTGCATATTTCTAATTATGAGGCGAATTTCAACCTGCGTTGCTTTGCTGACGAAGTTACAGTTCTACAGTCTTACCCACCCACAATGGCTGGATCTTAATGAATACAACGTACGAAGCATAAAGGAAGGTTCGCACTTATCGGTTAATTCACTGAGCTAACGACCTTGCATAGTGGCATGGTAGAGGTGTTTTCCGTACCTGTTCTGCTATCGCTGCTATCGCTGCCAGGCAGTTAGCAGGCACGGCATAGGGTCAAAAGATATGGTTCCCGTAAGGTCACGTGAGACCATGCAACGGTACTAGAATAGATGTTCAAGTGGACATTCAAGTGGACATTCAAGTGGAGATGCGGGTAGCTGAAGGCTATCAGTCGGAGCCACTACACGCAAATGGTTGATGCGATGGCAAGAGGTGGTTCAGATTGTCCTCGGTGCTGGGCTCTCTGCCTTGCCCCTTTGGCGTTGTTATGTTTTAAGTATGGTCATTAAGTACATACGAGTCTATGTAAACTCGTTCGAATGCTGGTAGTTATCGAATATGCTCAGATTTGGAATTTTATCATTGTTCTCTCATTCCTTTCGCGCCAACAGGTATGGCGAGGTCGTGAAACAGCCGTTGTTAAAACCACACTGGTGGGTAATCGGGGTTTCGTGAATCAAAATTGGGTCTGGGGGATGCCTCATCACTTGGTGGTACGGCGAGTTGACAGAGTCCATCAGTCTGTTGGGTGACGCCTGCAATAGCAGGCGGTCGACACGTGAACGCTCCAATGATACCACGTTGGACAGTTCCTCGACTCGTTGGTTGAGTGCTGTCACCTGCTGCTGAAGCGCAATAGCTACTTCCGCGAGTGACTCGTGGCCTAGTTCGTGGCTGTCGCTCAGAGAGCTGTACGTAGACAATGTAGGGCTCAATTCGGAATGCGCAGGGCTTTGTAGTCCCAACTCGTCTGCGAGCGATGGCCCCAATGCAACTTTTGGAGTCGCTAGGGTATAATCTGGAATACCGGTGGTGATGCCTAGGCCCAGGCCGACGCCACTGCTCGAAGGTGCGTCCTCCCTGAGCATGATTACATTGTTCTTATCGATATACAACAACGTCAAACACTGTGCTAGTAATGCATCGAGTCTTTTGAGGTCCCCGCGGCTAGTCCGCTGGTCTCTCACCGCTTTCCAAAACAATAGATTAAACCTATCGCGACACTGGCGCTTGTTACGACTCAGGCCATGTTTGGTTTTCAACTGAAAACTAATATGGATCCAAAAGTGACTGCGGGGCCTGCTGTTATTGTCACTGCCCTTCAGAAAAGAGGCATTGTCGATAAGCGTAGAGACCAAAACTGTGTCTTCATGGACGGACCAGAAGTTCCGCGCCCTGCGAAATGAAGCTGATGCTGACGACGGCGTCGATGTGCGCGACATTCCAGATGATTCCACCTGCTGCGAATTGACCGCGGGCGAATCGCTGGCCGCCAAATCCGCAGAGGAAAACGACTGGTTTTCCTCTGCGCTACAGGCCATCGCGGGTAGCGTCATAATTCCTGTCCCGTCGGTCGACATTATTGTTACTGGGAGAAAAGAAGAGGCTGAAGCTGAAGCTGGATTTCAAAAGAGCTCTGAGTGTACTATGGGTATCCACCACACAACAATTCAACGAAATTCCACGAGCAAGTGGACTTCCTTTAATGCTCAATTCTCCAACCATTTTTGCCCGCTAATATATGATTTGTTTTTGCGCAAGCGTAGAAACCAACTTTAGCATATTGCCGTTCCTTGCCTACGCTTCAGCCTCCGACAGACAGACTTCGGACCCAAGCTGCAAAAAGTGTCGAACACGGCGCGGGCGTGGTGGGCACCTGTTCTGCATATTCAGCCGTAATCAACTTTTCTCGGTATTCCACCGTATCTCCCGTACAGCTGGCATTAACGTGCATCGTCGCCAGAAACTTTTTCAAGCTCGAGCACAGATCGCCCTACAAACACGAATAGGAAACCACGTCAGGAGGTCATCATGTAATGTAAGTTCTGCAGCTAAGTATGCACGGTAACTTTGGACATGCAAAGTATAGCGAGAGGTTGAAAATAACAACAGCTTGAGAATTTTTAGGCATTGTTAAAAAAAGCAGTGGGACGGCCTGAAAACAAAGATAGAGGGAGATACCTTGTGAGGGTTTTTGGGGGCCTCTCCTGCGCTTTGGAGCGTGGAAAGCAGTAACGAGAAAAGAAAAGTATGCATGGGATCAGTTGGTGTTTGAAAATGCAGAAATAGCAGAGAAGCATCAGAACCATCATTTGTCTCGTAATTCCCAGCGGCTAGTAGTAATCATCACCAGGAAGCTTATCGGGTTATTCCTTCATATGCATGGAACGGTGTCGACTCGCTTCTCCGTTGCACGGCGAGCTCCGGGACCGGACCATGATTCTCAGGTTCAATTCCTATTGAATGAGGCCGAATGGACCTGATTCGCAGCGGATCATTGGAAACCATGTTGACGGGAGGTCGGAACAAAGGACCAAATCCAGGCTGAAATGAGCTTGACACCGGCTGAGCGGGCTGCGGTAGGTTCGCTGCACCAATCGGGACAACAGTGGTGGCTGGGTTTTGGGTGCCCCGCTCATGTTGTTGTAGATCACTGGCCACGAACACGTGCAACTTGGCGAATCTTCGTTCCGTGCTAAGGGCCAAATCGTCGAGACGAGAGTACAGGTCCGCAATTCGGCCTTCTAAGATCAACACTTGGTCCATCAGCAGCTGTATTTGCGGGTCGGTGTACTCTGGTGCAAATGGAGTTAGCGAGGCAGGGGCCACTGACGTTGATGGCATCATCGGCATCGGTAACCCTTGTTGGACACCACTGCCAGGCTCTTTGGCCATATCTGTAGGGTCCACTACGACTTCTTGGTTGGCGAGGCAGTTCATACTCATGAAGGAGCGCCCATTGCAAGTAGAAGCGACGTTAATTGAAGTTTCGTTCGTGGTGATGGCTTCAGCGGCCTCATCTTTATGCGTGTTGTAGATATCAGTCGCTTCTTTTTCTGATGGGTCCTCTCTGAGTGCTATATCATTTCTGGCGTCCAGACAGAACAAGCGATTAAGCTTTAAGCACAGAGCATCAACCCCGGTCCGTGGGCCAACTTCGTAGTGTAGGGCTCTGATCCCGCGTGTGTGAAGAAGACGGAATCGATCCTTGCACTGGCGTGAGTTGCGGACTACTTGATATCGCACTGTCAGGTCACGTGCTATTAAGTCCCAAAAGTACCTGCGGGCCCGTCCTGAATTTTCGCCGGCGCTTGTTAAGAAAGATCGGTGTTCGATGAGTAAACCAGTAAGGCATCCTGCTCGTTACACCATATTGTACGCCCAGGCCTTCGCACTAGCGCATGATTCATGGGCTCTATGGTGTAGGAACGAAGCAGCCAATGCGTGTGTATGTGCGCGGGGAGTACTGTTAGAGAGTGGGGTCACGTGGTATATGGATGACGGAGACCGTAGAGCTATCGATTAAGTCCAACTAATGCTCGCAGTCAATTGGGAGAGCCCACTTGGTGATTTTGTTCGTAACGTAGCTCTTTTGTCTTTTGTCGACCAAAACTCTTATTTTGTTCTTTGCTCTTGGATTCTATGTTCACTGTCTTCTAGCGCGATACTCAAAATATGTTCGTAGTCATTCTTCATCATTACCCTTATTGTATACCTCTTCAAAAGATTCCGTCAGTTGTAACTGTCCTCTCACACTCGTAAGTGCCGTCGTCACTTCATGCACTATTAGTGAACTCAGCACCAATATGCATCTCGCTCAAGGCCGGTGAGAAAGAAAAAAAATTTAGCGGCTCCCATTCTTGCCCTACAATATCAAGATCCAACCACGAAATTAGTATGTTTACCTTCAACGGGCAGGAAGCTGCGTAGAACAGCTTCACCAGCCCATCCGGTAAGTTAAAAACAATCCGCAAGGCACGTCGTTTTGTTGACTAGCTTGTCAACATGCTGTAGAGTCGCCTGTTTTAGATGATGATGGTATGTGTGCCAGCCGGAAAATATAACGTAGTGACCAAGATATAGTGTAATGCAGGGCCGAAAACAACAGTGTAGCCACGAAGCTGGGATATCACAGTCGTATCGCTTGTTTACGCGTTACCTTCTATGTGATTCGCCACAGTAGCAGGGGTCGCAGTTGCCATGCGTGAAAGAACGGTTAGATTTTATTGATTTGAAATCAATGCTGTGCTATCCGAACAACGTCAGTACTTTATTAAATATAAGTTGAGGGTTATTGATTCTGGCATGCATAGTTTCTATTTACTAGTGAGCGCAGACATATTCGTGCATTTTTCTTTGTAGTGCCTCGATTATGACAGTAGTCCGACATCGAATTCCAGCGCCCAACAGCAGTTTCGATGGGAGATGGGAGATTCGAGCTTTGCAGTATAGCATATGAACATGTATAATTCCGAAACAACAATAAGAAACCAAAAAGAAACTAAAAAGAAAAATAGCCGCCAAGCTTGACAACTCGTAAGTTACGGACCTTAATACGTGGAAGCGTGGCATTCCAGAAAGTCTTTCGTATCAGGACAATATCTCTGGAGGCTTACCAAGGTTAATTGTATTGAGGCGAGTCTGAATCAGCTATGGAAAGCTTGCTGATGTTCTTGTTTAATTCTTCCATAATTAGGTTGATTGAAGTTGTTCGTAGATGAAGGTTATAAATATCTCTCCGTGATTATTTCAGCCATATAGGTGGTCCATATATCTAAACAGTTTGTCGGTATTTATACAAATTTTGGATTCAGCGTAAAACTTTTCACTCAATACTCAGGAACTATCGTATGACAAATCGGGTGATTCCAGATGGTCATCATCTGAGGTATGACACCATTTTGTCGTATCGTCCGATTCTTCGTGAGCTCTTTTAGGGCTTCACGTAGAATCTTTCATCGACCGTCCATGTTTTACTGACATCACTTTGTACCATAATGTCGCGGTTCTCCAGCATGTGCTCACTCGTTGTATAATGCAATTGGCACTATCCAGCAGTAACTCGCTAGTTCTGACAAATTGTGTGTTATCGAAAGCCCGGTCAGTCCTCCCATTAATGAATTTGACATATTTGGAAACTTTTAACAAATTTCCACAAATGAAACATACAGGTTGTAGCTAGAAAAGCCTACAAATTTTCACTACCTTGATCTGGGGTGATAATATATTAAGGAATAAACAGAGGCAAAATTTCATCACTTCAATTGGATTGCAAAGCACCACATCTCGCAGACTTACTTCCCCCGGCAGTTCTCGCAATAAATCCACAAAAAAAGGCCGCTAATTCAACGCTAAAAGCTCAGTCTACCACAGCACTTTGAATGACAGAACTCGTCTCACTTATGGCTTGGAAGTTCTCCTCATATCACTACTCACGAACATAAACACTTGTCAACAATTCCGTGCACATGAGCTATCTATCCCAGGGTTCTTGAATTCCTCTTCCCCACAATCGATTTTACATGAATTCTTTAGTGTCAAGAACACTATTTTGTAGTCCAAACATCTGCCAAGCGGTCTCTATTTCATGAAGCCAGTGATCTCTTTATTTCGGAGGGCTCGTTCAGTCATAATACTGTGCGGGACGGTTTCACTGCTACTCTATTACACATTTCAAAATGAGGTCAATACTCTCAACTCCTACGCGGAGACAGAATCGTTGCCACAGATAAATAGACAGCTACCGCTGGTACCACCTCCAGTTCCCCCAGGTAGTGCAGTTTCAGTTGAACCCAAGTTCCCTTTGAACGGCGTACCGACAGACCTAGATGAACAATTACGAGACGCCAAAGTGTTGGTGGATAAAAACAGGTTTTTTCCACTGATTCACAAGCAAAAAGATGTTCTTTCCTTATATTCGGAACTTGATCTCGATGACCAGTCCGAAGCAACTGCTTACAAGCCTCAATACGCGGTACGATATGGCACTTCGTTCAAAAATCCATTGGTAGGTCATAAAACCATCAAGCCACTGCCGCGAATTCAAGCTACTAAGTTTGATACCGAGAGTACGTCAAGGACAGCTGAACAGATGGTGTCGATAGTGAGGGACAAGTTTCTGGCTTCTTGGAAGGCGTATAGCCACCTTGCCTTAGGCAGTGATGAGCTGAGGCCTTTATCTAAAAATCCGACCTCCATAGGCCTGTCGAGAGCTGCGACGATGCTGGAATCTCTCGATATGCTGTACATGCTGAATCAATCGGAGGATATATCCAGAGTTTTGAACTATATTTCAGATATGGATTTTACACGTTCAGAAGAGCGGTTAATCGACGTTCCTCAAAGTGCAGAACGTATATTAGGTGCATTAATATCAGCATATGAGCTGTCAAGACACCAAGAAACCTTACTGCTAACCAAAGCTACAGAGCTGGCGGATTTCTTGTTGAATGCTTTCAATACTCCAAATCGAATCCCCTTGTTACAATTTCCGTGGAATTCTAAGTTGAATAACAGATTCCCATTTCAGGACTCCAATATAGGTCAATTGGGTTCTTGCTCATTAGAGTTCCTACGACTAACACAACTGACAAAAGATGAAAAGTACTCCAAGGCAGTGGAGCACATATACGACACAGCATTCGAGTCTGTCGCTCAATTCGATATTGATTACCTCTTTCCGACAAACGTTGATGCTACGGGCTGTCAACTGATACCCAAGGAAAAGTTAGAATACGGAGAGCATGCCAAGGGTAATGTTATGAAAAGTATTATGGAAGGCAAATACGTTTATTGCCTTCAGACTGAGAAATTTAGGCCTATTCCAGGCGTAAAAAGTTTCTTCTCCGCTCACAATACCAGCTTCCCATTTTATAGTAACATGGTTAAGTTTTATCAGCTTCTTAATGGTATTGATACAACAGTTGATCTCAAGTTTTCCACGTTTCTAGTCAACAGTTTTGATAGAATTCGCCAGCTGATGGTATTCACTCCTGTCCTACCAAATTCAGATAGAGAACAGCTATCATTTGTTAATTCGATCTCTACCGTTTCATATCACGAGACGCTCCAGAACGAGCATATTGTCAAGATCAGGCCTGACTATACAATGCACCACTCCAGTTGTTCTCTGGGGTCTAGTTTTGCCCTAATGGGGAAGATTCTTGGCGATGTCGAATATTTGGAAAAAGCCAAGTCTATAACTAAAGGATGTGCACATCTCTATAAACTATTAGGCGTTATGCCTGAAAGCGTTCATGCATTCAAATGTACGCAACCGCCGTGCGATTTTGACGACGATAAGATGATTTATCCTAAACCGAAAGTAGCCCAACAAGACTCTGTCCTCGGAATAAAGATTGAGGATAACAGGATTGGAAAAGAAGAGCTTGAAGAGAGGCCATCCAAGGTTTACTTTTTTGAGGAAGAGGAGCTATCGGATCCAGTCCACGAGTCAGATTCTTGGGATATTGGAGATCAGTTACCGAAATACTTTGATGGCGCGAATCCAAGATATGATTTGTCCTCCGAAGTTATCGAATCTGTATTTTATCTATATCGAGTGACCGGAGATGAGTCTTGGCGTCAGATGGGCAAAGAGTTGTGGGAGTTGACGATGCAGGCAATCGAACAACCTTCTGCAAAAGGTGTGGGCCAAATTTCTGCTCTTGGAAATATCTTTACTAAAGAGAGAATTGACGCGTTACCTGCCGATTGGTTTTCCAAGCATCTGAAGTACTACTTCCTTCTTTTCCAGGACCCCGAAAATTTTGCGCTTGACGACTATATCTTTACGCATGGTGGCCACTTGCTTAAGAAACCTTCGGTACCTGCTGGACCAACAACGACTAGGACACCGCTAAATGGATTACTCGAGCAACTTCATCTGAGAATCGAGAATGGTGCGGTCCAGCCTTAGCTTCTGCACTCTCACAAATACCAGCTACAACCAAGCGCCTTTGAAGATTCAGTCATATTAAACTACGCCCGCTGTCATCCGTAAATTTGGTTATCCAAAGTGATAGTCTTAGCCGGAATGATATTTTAATGCGCATTCATTGCAACGAATATCTTGGCCATCGCAGATCAATGCGCTTTCTAAGTAATAGGAAATCCCCCAGATCCTTCAACTTCAAGAGGGAGCTCATCCGTAAATATTCTTACCACAAGCTACAAACGTGAGCGCTTTTAGCGTCTCTAAACACGAATGGTAGTCTTAGATTAATTTTCACTCATGTTTAATCCATGCGGCCGGCATTCCGTGTGTCGACATCTATGATTGGCGTGCCTTGTGGCCGTGAAATCTTACTAGCATTTTTAGTTGCTTTACAATGCCCCACGCAATAACAGTTTCGCTTGTTTCGTAAGGGTCTACCTTAACAAAGCAATGCGGAACGACAATTCAAAAGCACACTATGTTGAATTTATTGGTATGTGATATTATAAAAAGTTCGTTGTTTGAACAATCCCTAAGGATCAGATATTTGTTGAAAATGCAGAGTTGATTAGAATCGATCTAAATCAAAATTTTTTTGGTTGGTTGATGGAATGTGACAGACGGAGAAAGCAACCCTAGCACGGAAACTTACACTGGCAATGGGAATTCACCGGCCCACAAGTAAATTTCCTTCTTTAGAGGCTCTAGCTCGTCGGAAAGCTGGTTAACTTTGGCCTTAAAGTCCTTTAGTCTGTTGGCCTCCTTTGGCAACGATTGCTGAATATTGTGGGCGAATTGGACGGCCTTGTCAATGTAGCTGACAATCTTGGCAAAGTCTTGCTCACCCAAGCCTCTGGTCGACATGGCTGGAGCACCGATACGAACACCACCTGGAACCAAAGCAGATTTGTCACCTGGAATTGAGTTCTTGTTCAAAGCGATGTTTATTTTTTCACACAAGTATTCGACACGAGCACCGTCAACACCCTTCTCCCTCAAAGATACCAGGACCATATGGGAGTCAGTACCATCAGATACCAGTCTGTAACCCAATTTCTTGAATTCCTCTTCTAGAACCTTGGCGTTCTTCAAGACTTGTTCTTGATATTCCTTAAACTCTGGAGTAGCTGCTTGCTTCAAAGCAGTAGCTAGGGCAGATATGGTATGGTTGTGAGGACCTCCTTGGTGTCCCGGGAAAACGGAGAAGTTGATTGGGTTTTCCAAATCGTATAAGACTTCCTTACCGGTCTTTTGGTTCACCGATCTGACACCCCTTCTAAAGAAGATCATAGCACCACGAGGTCCTCTCAAGGACTTGTGGGTTGTCGTGGTAACGATGTCGGCGTATTCGAAAGGCGAAGGAATGACACCTGCAGCGATCAGACCAGATATATGGGCCATGTCGACCATTAAGTAGGCGCCAACCTTGTCAGCGATTTCTCTCATTCTCTTGTAGTCAATGAGACGGCAGTATGCCGAAGTACCAGCGACAAGAATCTTGGGTCTGTACAAGATGGCGTTTTGTTCTAGAGTGTCATAGTCGATAATACCAGTCTTTGGGTCGACTCTGTAGGGAAAAGACTCGAAGTACGTGGAGACGGCAGAGATCTTTCTGGTGTCAGTTTGGTAACCGTGGGATAAGTGACCACCATCTGGCAAGAACAGACCCATGAGTCTCTCGTGGGGTTTCATCAAGGCCTGGTACACTTGCAAGTTGGCTGGCGAGCCGGACAAGGTCTGGACGTTGACACCCCATTTGTCCTGCGAAACGCCGAATGCATCGAGCGCTCTCTGCTGGCACAGCAGCTCCATTTTGTCGATCTGTTCATTACCACCGTAGTAACGGGCACCTGGGTACCCTTCCGAGTACTTGTTACACATGGGCGTTCCCAAAGCGTCGAAAACTGCGGTTGAGGTGAAGTTTTCGGACGCGATGAGTACGATAGAGTGCTTCTGTCTCTCAATCTCGGCCTTGATGATCTGTTCGACTTCAGGGTCAGACTCGCTCAAGTGCGACGAGATCAGTTGTTTGTGGGATTCCGACAAAGCGTATGGCATTGTTTTTGGTTTAATTGTTTGGAAGGCTAGAAAGGCGCTAGAAGTGTCTAAAGGATGCTCAGATCACACACTTACTGTTAGCCAGTTCAATATTGAATGCTAAACTTTAGACTACTATCAGCTACTATCAGACCTATCAAAGCTTGCCTTATTTTGCAGTAGCTCATCGCCTGGCTTTTTATACACTGGACCTTTTTTTTTTCACAGGATTGTAATAATTTTTCAATCAAAATTTTTCAATATGTAAAAAGGTGCTAGTGGATACTAATACTACTGCTGAATATTATAATAACTAGCTGTAAGTAATAATTTAATTACACAGCAGATTAGGGTTTAACTTACGCGTAGCTGGATTATGTATTTCTTAGCGAATGAAATTCTTTCTTGCATATTCGTGTCCACATGCCGTGGAAAATAGCGGGTGAACTACAAAATTTCGCGAACTGCTTTGTTCTACTAAAAGTGTTAGATGTACTCAGTATGCGATGTTTAGTTGAGCTTCTTTTAAGATTCTGGGCTATTACTCATTCTGCGCAAGTGTGACTCGCGTACGTTATTTGACTCGTGTAGAGAAAGAAATCATTATCGGGGTTTTCAGCGTAGCTGTGGCTTTGGTAATTCATGTGATAAACGTTTTGGCATCAGCCCATGTGGTTCAGCGACAGCAAAAGATAACTGCATTTTATAGCTGACTCCTGGGCTGGTGGCTGGAAAATATTGTACGAGGCAAGGTAGTGGTTGATAAGAGAATCCGGCCTGTGAGTTATCAAGAAATCTGCCGTGACATTATTGTATAAAGTGACAAATCCACAGATGAGATTTACAGTAACCTACAACATAGACGTAGTTGCATAAACTGCCACACCGCTCTCGATACCATGTTGTTTCGGTGTTATTACCATTAGCACACTAATCACCTGTGTAATTTGCGGATCATTTTACTTTATCTAGGAAGCCGACATGCATGTTCAATGGCAAATTCTTAACAGCTTAATGAGCATTTTGATTTCAACCCGGATCCTAAAAGATGATGAATCTTGATTAGACAAGTCATGAATGCAGCCGGCTCTTTCGTGGGCCTGTTGAAAACCACAGCTAAAAAAACAAGAATAAAATAGGCTATGGTTAGCAAGGCCACACAGACAATTCCGTTCTCCGACAATCAGCAGAAACCTTTTACTTCATATTTTGTCTTTACCAAGCCAGTCCAAGGCACCCATGTCAAACTATAGACTGGGCTTCCACAAGAAAATTTGATGAACCTATATTTTCATTTCATCCATTCTTCATTGCATACAAATACGAACTTACCTACAACTTTCATACGGACTTAGGGCTACACCCTGTTCAGAAGTTTGAGCCGATCAACCGTTTAAAGCCCGAGTCGCTTCAATGCGTCGAAGCAAATTTGAATGTGTTGTAACGAATCGTTGCAAACAGACTCACCCATATGACCAACGCGAATATATTCGCCCTTTATGTCGGCATGAATGCCACCAGCTATCACAATACCCATTTTCTTCAGAGCACCAATTACCTCTGGTGGTTTGTCCACGTAAGCGGCGGTTAAACCATGAGCGGAGACGCTTTCGTTGGCACTTACTAATTTCAGACCCAGTTCTTGCGTCAGCTTGTTCTTGAACCAATCACTGGTAGCGCGATGTTTAGCTATGCGCGCATCCAAACCTTGCTCCAAGATTTCACCAATAGACACATCCAAAGCGTTAACTAGTTGAATCGCTGGAGTAGCAAAGTACGAGGCCTTATCATTTTCGTAATTTTGCATGATTGGGATCCATTTCTTCAAGCTAGCGAAGAAAGAGGACTGCGCCTTCCTGTTCATGGCCACGTTTACGGCTCTCTCGCTGAGAATGGAAATACTGAGGCCTGGAGGGCATCCAATGGCTTTTTGGGAGGCACTTAGGGCGTAATCGATGCCCCAAGCATCAAAGTTTAGTTCCTCGCAACCCACTGAACATACGCCATCGACTGTAATCAAAGTATTAGGAGAAACTTCCTGGACTGCCTTGCAAATACCCTTGACGTCGTTCAATACAGCAGTAGAGGTATCGACGTGCGTAATGCTAATCATCTTATACTTTTCTTTCGCCAAGGCGTCACGCACATCGCTCAACGGGACGACACCACCCAGTGGAGCGGTCAACTTGTCAACGTGAGCACCATAAGTCTGAAAACACTCCGCAAACGAGTCCGAGAAAAAGCCCGTGGACAGCACCAAGACTTTTTCGCCTGGATCCACCAAGTTGGATGCAGCAATATCCCACCCTAAAGTACCACTACCTGCTAAAACTACCGGCTGAGAAGTTTCTCCCCCTTGAAACAACTGCCGGGTTTTCTTCAAAGTTCTGGAAAAGATAGTTACAAATTCGGGACAGGTATGAGCTAGAGATGGAGTGCCCAAGGCTTTTTGGACCTTGTCGCTGATTACAATAGGACCGGGAATCAACAGAATATCGTTAGACATTTTTCCAATATGGGCTGTGCTAGTGCTTAGAGGTAACTGCTGGTGAGACAAGGAAATGAGAGAGTTACAAGACAAGCTTCTAAAATACAATCAATTCTTGGTCTGGCCTCATTTTTCGGTCGGAACTTATTAACTTCCCTCCCTGGCAACTTTGTTAAGTTTACGGAGTTGGCCGAAGATGTAGCTGATAGACGAGTACCAGGATCGCCTCCTTTAAGGTTGACGAGTACTAATTAGGATCACGAGGTTGTCGTCGCAAGATGTCTATCCTTTCCCTTTGGTTATTTTGGCTCGCAACTGATCGAACTCATCATCATCGATTTCACCATGGGTTCTCTTGCGCTTTTTCCTCTCTTTGCTCTTCCCAGTGGCTTGAGACTCGAGCTTCGAAATTAGAGAATCGAACGAAGTTTTGTTCTTCTTTTGAATGAGCTGGCGAAGCACTTCCTCGTCCGCCACCGGTTTAAACTTCTTATTCTCTCTTTTTATATTGTTCATCATTTCTTCTGCAAGTTTTGCCTCTTTAGCATATCGCTTTTGAAGCGCCGCCAGGTATTTCTTGCGATTCTCAGTCCAGCGCTCGTAGCTGCGGTTCAGATCCTTGATAAGGCCTTTTTTAAGGAGTTCCGACACCCTGTTATGAATGTAAGCTTCGTCTTCCTGGTTCGCTTCGATGTGTGGAATTTCCTGGAACAGTAGGGTGAATTGATCTTCATCAGGTGCGTATCGCTTCTTGGGCTTTTCCTGGTAGTTAGAATGCCACGATTCACATATATCCTGAGTTTCATCTGAACTGCCCCTATAATTTGCTTTGTCCTGCTCAATGGTATCTCTATCGATGACCACATCCATGTCGAATAAGTCCTTCCAGCTTGCTAAATCTGCGCCCTGAAAGCATGCTTCTACGGAACCTGTCTTGTCGTAAACATCCCTGAACTTTTCAAGGACCTCGAATGCGAATTGAATCCTGTGAAAGTCCTCCTTAGCCTCTGGACTCCAATTTTTGGTCTTGTCTGGATGATACCGAAGCATAAGCTTGCGGTACGACTTCTTGAGCTCAGATTCTGTAACCGATTCTTGCACCTGCAAGACCTGATATGGATCGATATCTGGAAAAGGTATGCTGCCGCCGTGCATCATATTACCGGTTATGGTCGCTACTTAGGATGCTCTACAGTTTTTAATATAATCAGAAGATTCGCGTTACTTGCTTATCACGTTAAAATTCGTTATTTTTATTACCCAAGCGCATATGTACCAACGTATAGAACTAGTTTACAGGAATCGGAAGGCGTACACTACACCTTTCCAATTGAACTCTCATCAAAAAAGAAAGAACAAGTTTGTCATGTAAAGACAAAACGCACAAAGTAATACGGTCAAATTTCCCCACTAGATGAAATGAACTCCAATATTGTCAGCCAGTCGCAGCTCTCTAGGGAACGCGCCACATGCCAGTATGTCGTCACACATCTAGTAGGTACCAAGGCCCGCTAAAACTTCGAATATAAATTTGCCTCATTACAATCAAAACAGTTTAATCCTCTCCCTTTTACTGTAGGGATATGAAATCATCTAATTCCAGGGTCGAACTTGACTGCGCTTCTGGCAGTACAAGCAGCATAATGAGAGAGAGAAGAGGCAGAAACCAAAAATAGATTGAATCGGGCGGAGTTGATAACAAAGTTGAGTATGCTTTGCAAAGACAGGAACATGTCAGTCAAGAAGTCCCTTCTGAGCAGATCATTAAATTTCTTTGGTTCTGTAGTTCTTCATCTCTTTCCACGCTCTCATGTAGATAGTATAATCACGGCTGGATTACGCAATGGGTCAAGGCCCCAGGAATTATCAGTCATGTCAAGGATAGGGAACTCTATTTCGTTGTTAGATCGTGTGACGGAATTGTCATGATAATCGTTAAGTAGTAGATTCCAGTTGGATGAGTCTGTAGTAGTATTCGGTAATTCCAAGCCAAGGTTGTCCTTGGCAAACATGGAGTCGAAGCAAACGTCAGAAGGGGTCGAGCCTTCGGCTATGGAGTCCAAGACGGGATCCATTGATTGGGGCAGTTCTTGCTCTTCCTTCACAGATGTGGGCGAAGTACTGTCAGAGTTCGAACGAGGTGTCAACTTCGTGAGATGAGCTGCAGAGCAATTGGTTGACGATGGAATAGATAACGACTCTGGAGTCTGTTGATCACTGGCGGTACTCTCTGGAGTCCCACGAGATACATCAGCGCCGTCATCGCCTTTTATCCCATCTTCAGACGCCGAAGCCAGGACATGGTACTCTTCGTAGATACACGACAGAGCATCATCGTTACGCACGAGCCGAGCCACTTCTTTGGAACTCAAGATTTGTTCCAAAAGGGCCGCTTTACGCTCCAAATGCTGTAAGTGTAACCTCTTTTTTTCGCGGCTCTGATGTGCAGCACGTCTGTTCCGCAGAATCCGCTCAATACGTCTCTGCTCTTTTTCTTCTTTTGTTTTGGCTCTTTTCCGGGGTGGCAAAGTCGACCTAAAATCCACCGGTATGTCATTGACAGGAACAGCGCAAGGAATTGATTCTGAAACACTACTACGATGCTGAGTACAGTCCATGTTTTTGGTTAAAATGCTTGTAATTTTCTTGCAATCGTTTCCGCCCGATTCAAGGTATATCTTTCCTATTGATCCACTAATCAGTTAAAAGGACAGGTATCAACAAAATCGAACGTCCAAGACTTACAAGAAATCTCTTCTTATATAGTAGAATTTTTTTTCCCAAATTCTAATTTAAGTACACTTTTATCACATGATCTAGAAATCTGTACTAGGTGAAGGAGCCAACAATAGCCGAAAGAAATGTATGGTAAAGCAGTCGCAGCTCTACACTATCCTAGACTCATTCAAAGGTTAGTTCGCAGCCGGTAGAGGCTACAAGCTACTAAAGATTTTTGTAGCATGCATTTGAATGACAAGGACAAGAATTGGCCATGGCACTAGGAGGTGGCGCATCTTACCTATTCGTACTATCATGATTACTTTCTACGCCTTTCGCCACATATTTTGGGTGTGTGTTTCCACCCCACCTCCTTACTCCATTCTCTGCCTTTTGGTGGACGATTCCTCCAAAAGTTGTTCAGTATCACCCGATTCCAGCGTTTTCAAAGCCTGTTGTGCTGAGCCCTTCAATGCCCTAATGACACCATTCACCCCGATCCCGCCATCCTTATCCTCGTTTGCACTCTTAACGGCGTTCTCTTCGTTTTTCTGCTCCTCAATCTCAGTTTTCCGTTTTGCAACGAACTCTCTTGTCTCTTCACTATTCTTCAAGTAGTGTTCACTATACCACTTCAGCTGCGTAATGCTTTCCAAGATGTCTGACTTAGCAGTGTGCGCACCTTTTTTGCGTGGGCATACACTCGCCAACTCCGGATTGTGTCGAAAGGACACTTCCATTATGGTACTTACGTCAATAATCCGGTAGAACAAATGATTGACGACCTTGGGAAACTCTCGCAACATGAAGAGGCGATCCATATGCACGGTATTCCCGGCCAATATGCCCTTGCGTTCGGCTGGAACGAATTTTTGTACATACGCCAATAATTCACCTTCCACTTGCTGGGTCGATTTGGTGGACTCCAAAACTTTTTGCGTCAGCCCACTTGACCCGTGGTGCTCTACGCACCAATCATCCATGCCATCCAGTACTTCTTTGCCACAGTGGATCACGCTTTCGTAGCCGTCCTCATCGACAATATTCAGGTTCCCATCCGTGATGATACAGCATATTTCGATGATTCTGTCCTTTGTGTGGTCTAATCCCGTCATTTCACAGTCAACCCATACAATAGGTTTATCAAGGTCCTTACTAGATTCTTTAGAGGTCTCAATATTCATTTTGGCGAACTTGGGCCTATGAATACGAACAGGATTCAAATATGGGTTCTTCTGGCTAGCTTGTGCACTAGTGCTAGTGCTACTCACGGGCTCGATAGCTTTGCTCGGCAAGAAGCGAGTACTAACTCTAAGTCTCGATGATAAGTTGGTTGAGCTTCTTCTGGCCAGAAACATTCGCATGTAAGGCCACGATAAAGTGTAAGATGAATTGGTAAAGTTAAAGCTCAGTTTAACAAAAAAGTTGAGAAGCGTGATGCCACGGGGACCATGAACTTCCTTGCACATAATTGAACTGATACATTTTGTAAAGAAAATGCTTGAATGATTTACGTATTGTAGCAACTGTTACCCAAATCTCAGCTGTTATTACACATGCCCCTAACTCGCTCCTCCAATTCTAATTAAGACTTCAAGAGCGTTATCAAGGTTCACTTGATTTATCAGCTGGCAAAGAAAATTGATTGACTTGCCACAGGTTCATACTACTTAATCAGCGATAGGGCTTGATATTCGTTTTTCTTGTCTACGCCGTGCATCTCTATTCTTTCCACTCTACCTTTAAGTTCAATTTTAGACCAACTTATATTTGGGGGTTCAGGTAATTGACACATTAGAACACCACTAAAGCTCATTGTGGTGTTTTATAGGAGCAGCAAGTGGATACAACAGGCATCTGCAAGCCTTCTATTAGAGATATTTAGTGTTTCGCTGTGCTGAAAGAGGCTCGGTTTGCGGTTTCCAGTGAGCAAACCTCTATTTAATTAGGCGCAAAAGAGTTGAGTTAAGGTAATCAATAGATACCAAGTATCCAACGCTATGAACGCCAGCTCTCTTTCTATACATGATTGTACACCAATGTCAGGTAATTCTGGAAGTGCAAGTCCCGATTCTTCTCAATCTCAAAACCTATCCCCGCCATCCCCTTCTGCATCTACACTGTCGTACGATGAGTATTTAAAGGTGGCTACCGACACCAGTGCTAGCATTCTAATGGAGCTCAATATGGATGGCAAAATTAGGTACCTCAGTCCAATATGGGAGGATATAGTAGGTACGAGCGTACACGATGTTGTGGGCCAAGCGATTTCCGACATCCTATTAGGTACTGATCAGGATCGTTCGGTCTTCCAAAGAGCAAGCGATTTGATGATTAGAGAAGATTGCAGCTACAGAGTCCGGTTCCTAGTTCAATCAGGTCACGTAAATGGTTCAAAAAGTGACTCTGATGATAGCAGTAATGCGGACAGTTATACAGCATCTTCAACTGTAAAGCCTGATAAAATCGAGCTGGAAGCTCAAGGAATCATCATATTGAATGGAGCCGATAACCTCCCTACGCACTCTATGTGGATTGTGAAGCCCTTTTGTGAAATGGGAGCTATGGATAATCTACCACAAGATCTGGTAAAAAGGCTGGGGTTTGGGGCTACGATCTTTTCGCAATATCTCGCCGAAATAGAAGATTCAATGGTAACGGATGAACAGGAATTACCCACGCCCAAGAACGAGCTCTGTCGAGTTTGTGAATCACCTGTACCGGCATGGTGGTTAGAAACACATTCGGAATCCTGCATCGTCGAGCATAAGATCGAGAGTCTGGTGCAGCTTTTCCACGACAGGTTAGTAGAGCGTAAGATATACCTCGACGAGATGTTTATATCCCTTGAGGTCAATGACGGCCGAACCATTCAGTACCGAGGCTTGCCCCTACCAAAGACAAATGCAATTATTAAAAAAATTGACGCTGACTCATCGTCAAATACAGATGATTCCTTAGCTCTGCGTGCTTTCGGGGAATCATCAAGTGGTCGTAAAGATGGCAATTCGAATTTCCAGAGCATAAGCTTTCCTTTCAAGATAGTGGCGTCTCTTATAGGTCTGTGTGATGACGCCATCAACACGAACACGAGTGAGCTAAGACAAGTTTCTGGACAAGATGGCCAACAGACAAGTACGGTACAAGTTTTTTATACATTTTCTCCCAGGACAGAAAAGAATATCGAAAGCATCATTGCGTGGACGCCTCTGATAGATGTTGACAATCCTGCGCTTGATCTTTTGAAGAAGGATACAGTGGACCTTGTGTCGCAGAAGATAGAGAATCTCTTTAGGCTCGACAATGCATTAAAGTATTCACTTAAGATCAAGCAAGAAATCGATAATTACGTTTTGCAACTCATTGAGGAAAAGCTAGAACGTAACAGATTGAACTCCACTCCAAATCATGCTAAGGATCAACCACTTGTTAAGCATTCAGTCACTCCAACATCAAGCGGGAGCTGCGAGGCATTATCTGAGAAAAAGATAGCATCTCCTCAACCGCATAAAGCACAAAGTGCCATTTTTGCAGAAGCATACGTCGGCACTGACAAAATTCCTCGACAAAGAACCAGTTCCCCAGATCATGAAGAATCTGATGTCAGTGAAAGTAGACACAGTTCGGAAGCTTTATCACGGTGCGTTACTCCAAAACAGCCTTTTCACAAAACTCCGGACGCACGTCAGCGATTAGGGACTGAACAGCCCAAAATGTACGAATCCGTGGGTGGAACTCCGAAATTAATATTACCTGATTCCAGTGGTCTTCATGATTTTACACCTAGGCGAGATTCTGTAACATCATCGGCAGGCCAGAATACCCCGTTGTCTTCCTTGCAGAAAAATTCTATTATCAGGTCTTTGAATTCTTCAGGATTTGACAGGTCTCCAGTAACTTCACCATATGCAGCGTCCTCCGATTACTTGACCCCCGAACTTCATTCTGTTGCTGTACCGAAACAGCCATTATCACCGCTTCTCTTAGCAACCAATCAAGCAAAATCAAATACTCCGAACATAAGAGATTATGACATAATTAAACCAATCAGCAAGGGGGCCTACGGGAGCGTATATCTAGCCAAGAGAAGGATAACAGGAGAGTATTTTGCCATTAAAGTCCTAAAGAAATTTGACATGATTGCGAAAAATCAAGTCACTAATGTTAAATCAGAAAGAGCTATTATGATGGTACAAAGCAACAAACCATATGTTGCTCAACTTTTTGCTACCTTTCAGAATCGTGGGAATTTATTTTTGGTGATGGAATATTTGAGTGGTGGTGACTTGGCAACCTTAATTAAGATGATGGGAAGTCTGCCTGACCAATGGGCGAAGCAATATATTACGGAAGTGATATATGGCGTTGCTGATATGCATCAAAGTGGTATAATTCATCATGACCTGAAGCCAGATAACTTACTTATAGACCGCCGAGGTCATCTAAAATTAACCGATTTTGGCCTTTCCAGAATGGGATTAGTTACGAGACACACGGGCGCTAACCAGAAGGACATCCATAAAACCAGTCGAAAGGGAAGTGCCGCATCAGAGGAATGCAGCACCGACCCTTCTTTGAAATGGCAATTTAAGTCGGATTCGCCATCATCGGGTAGTGCTCTGGATGGAGTGATGTTCAAGACCGAGCGCTCAAACTCTAATTCAAGCTCACAGTCAGCTCTGGAGGTGCCTGCGCTTCACAGATCGGGATCACACTTATCGTTTGAGATGACGGATCGTCTAAGCGGCGGATCGCCTCCGCCAATGACCTTACACAAGCGCGCCAGCTCTAATATATCCGAGGGTTGGGATCATAATAGTCCTACACCTGACTACGCTCTTTTTGATCCCGGGGATTCAAAGCATACCAAAGGGTTTTTCGGCACACCAGACTATTTGGCACCAGAAACCATTGAAGGTACCGGTGAGACAGACGCTTGTGACTGGTGGTCCGTAGGATGCATGTTATTCGAATTTTTCATTGGGTACCCTCCATTCCATGCTCAAACGGTTGAGGAAGTTTTCAATAACATACTGGCCGGCAGGATTAAGTGGCCAGACTTTCCCGACGAAGAAACACAGAGAGAGTTCATATCCCCCGAAGCGAAGGATCTTATCCAGAAACTTCTTGTTGTTGATTCTAGTAATAGGCTAGGTGCAAATGACGTACGAGAGATTTTCGAGCATCCTTACTTCAAAGGTGTTAACTGGGAGAGCTTGTATGAGGAGACAGGATCTTTTGTACCTGAGGTGGCTCACCCCGAAAGTACCGATTATTTTGACCTGCGTGGAGCTCAATTGGAAGACTTTAGCGACTCCGACACAGATCAAGCGAAAGTACCGGAATTGCTGTCCAGTGGAGTTGAGAGGGCACCAAAGAGGACTAGTAGCGAACGGAGTAGTCAATCAGGTACCCCGGTACAGAAATTGACGGTAGCGTCTGTCCTAGAGTCTGTTCCGCAGGAGAACTACAGTAATCACAGTTCACCAACCACCAAACACATACCTCTTGCTATCCCACCGCATTTGAGAGAAAGGCGAGTAAGCAAACTCAACGAAGTACAGACTGAATTCGGCTCTTTCAATTTCCGCAACCTACCAGCTCTTGACAAAGCTAACAAAGATGCTATTAATAGACTGAAGAATGAACATCTCGTGGAACAAGGGCTTCACCACCATCACCACCGGGCCTCCAGTGGTTCAAGTTCGTCCTCGGATTTTTCAACGAAAGTTAGGCACGCTAAAAATGTCAGCTTAAACAGCCCTGCAGGAAATTCAGGCCTATCAGCGAGGTCTTCTGCATCTCCAAATGCATCCAAACACCACTCACCTAGCAGACGAGGTAGCGTTGAAATAACGACGATGAACCATCGGCGTAGCACTGGTGGTTTGTGTGACAACAATCCGAACTCACCTCCATCTGCGCATGATGACAACGACTCACTGTCGTCAGCCTCGCGCTTCAAGTCTCCTTTATCGCCTCAGAACACATCCTCGAGGGTTAAGCTCCAATCGCACACCTCTTCCAAGCGATCGAGCATGGGCGAAGTTGCAAATGATGAATGTGATAAGCTTAGATTGTTGACACGGGCCTCTAGTTCCCACGGGCGTAGACGCAGCGGTCGCAAGAGCTCTTCAGGGATGAGCGAGCTCATGTACAACCTAGATATTTTAGTCTGTGAGCCTATCCCAATACACCGCTTCAAGCTGACTAAGGATTTGGAGAGTCTTGGGTGCGCCGTAGTTAGTGTCGCCATGGGTGACGAAATGGTCCGCAGAGCAACGAGCGATATCAAATTCGACCTCATGTTTACTGCTCTCAAACTTCCTAAACTTGGTGCCATCGATATTGTCAAACTACTCCGCAATACAAACAGTTTCAACAGTACCACACCCATTATCGCTGTAACTGCTTTCTACCAAGAGGCCCAACAAGCCTGCGTTTTTGATGATGTCCTAGAGCGCCCTGTCAGTGTTCAGCAATTACGATCGCTGCTACTCGAGTATACGCTCAAGAAAAATCAAGACGCAGACGAAACTATGGTTAGTGACAATGATCCAGATGTGATCTAGCCTTGAGAAGTGTGCTAAGCATCTTAAGGTAACGTCAGCGTAGGGCTGGCGCTCAAGAATCTAAGTTTATTGAGCGTGGAACAAGGATCTGCATATTTCCGGAAAACTAGGTCCATCAGACAAAGGGAGGTTATCAGTTTCGCGGTGATGGCTCCCTGGTACCAGGCTAACTGCAGGACATGTCTTGAACCTGAGATAGTTCCCGAACAGATTCGAGTCTTCTTGTATCACAAGTGACGAACGAAATACCAAAATTTTTCCAATTACATCACATTGGCTTTAATGGAATATCATCGAACTTCAATTTCAACAGCTCGTAACAGCGCGAACCGTACCATAATGCCTACTGTTTCGGTTCCTAAGCAGCAGCTTTTCGATCTACTTGGAAAGCAGTACTCGAGCGAGCAGTTTGACGAGCTTTGCTTTGAATTTGGCATTGAATTGGATGAAGACACTACGGAAGAAGCTTTGAAATTAAAACAAGAACCAGAGCTAAAAATCGAAGTAGGCGCTAACCGTTATGACTTGCTGTGTTTAGAAGGTATTGCGCAATCTTTAAATGAGTTTTTGGGAAGAAAAGGGACCCCAGATTACAAGCTTGCGAAGTCTACTACGAAGCTATATATCGAGGAATCTACGGAGCAAATCAGACCTTATGCAGCCGGCGCCTTCCTCAGAGGTATTAAATTTACCGAGAAATCGTACCAGTCCTTCATCGATCTTCAAGAAAAGCTGCACTCGAACTTGTGCAGAAACAGAAGCCTAGTTGCTATGGGTACTCACGACGCTGATACTATCAAGGGTCCTTTCCACTACAAGGCTTTGGCTCCTAAGGACTTCAAGTTTATACCATTGAACCAAAGCAGGGAGTACAATGGGGCTGAATTGATTGAGCTTTACAAGCAACCAGACCAAAAAAATAACTTAGGCAGATTCGTCCACCTCATCGAGGATTCACCGGTTTTCCCTGTTGTGGTGGATAACGAAGGAACTGTCTGTTCGCTGCCTCCCTTGATTAACTCTGAGCACTCAAAAATCTCAATCAATACAACGAATGTCTTCATAGAATGCACGGCTACTGATAAGACTAAGGTTGATATCGTCATCAATCAAATTGTGGCTATGTTTTCTCGCTACTGCGCCGAGCCATTCACCGTGGAACCGGTACAAGTTGTTTCCGAACATAACCAACAATCACGCATATCACCAAACTTTACACCCAAAACGATGGAAGTCTCCACTGAGTACATCAATTCATGTTTGGGTTTGGAATTAGGTCCACAAGGAATCTGTGATAACTTGAGGAAAATGTCTCTACGTGCAGCCCCTTCACAGAAGGAAGGATATCTCAAGGTAGAAATTCCTATAACAAGGCCAGATATTCTACATCCTTGTGATATTATGGAAGATGCTGCCATTGGCTACGGGTACAACAAGTTACCAAAGGGTGAGAAGCTTTCAAATGCTAATTTTGTCGCTGCCGCGCTTCCTATTAACAAAATCTCTGATATCTTCAGAACAGCTTCGGCTCAAGCTTCTTGGATAGAAGTTTTGCCCTTAACACTATGCTCTCATGATGAAAATTACAAGTTCTTGAGAGTGGAGGATGATGGAACGCAAGCGGTGAAGTTAGCTAATCCGAAGACTTCTGAGTATCAAGTCGTAAGAACCACTCTACTTCCAGGTATCCTAAAAACCGTCAAGGAAAATCGAAAGCATACTTTGCCGATCAAAGTCTTTGAAGCTGGTGATGTCGTTTTCAAAAATGATAAATTGGAGCGCAAGGCTTACAACGAGCGTCACTGGGGTGCAGTTTATGTGGGCAAGAACTCTGGATTCGAAATCATACAAGGTCTACTAGGCAAGATCATGCAAACGTTCAGAACCCAGTGGGTAGCAAACTCCGGTCAAGCTACATCGACGAGAGGGTATTGGATCGAACAGGACGATTCTCTACCAACTTTCTTCCCAGGTAGGGGTGCCAAGGTTATGTTCAGATCCAAGGAAGGAGAAGAGGCCAAGAAGATTGGTTACCTAGGGGTTCTACATCCAGAAGTTATGAAGGACTTTGATCTACCTTACGCTGCTTCTTATGTGGAAATAAATGCTGAAGTCTTTCTATAATTCTTTTAGAATATTTTAACCCTTGCTTATAGAGACAGGAGTAGTAAGTATGTTTAGAAGTCATCTGAAAATGCAAAGTCAACAGACTCGTGCTTCCGTTTTTTGAAGCTCAATTCATCCTCAGGCAGCACTATTCTCCCTGCGTTCATTAATGAAAAGCTCGCTGTTGGCTTGTTAGACTCTTTCTCGGTAGCGATAACTTCATCATTTCCATTTATCAAGTTGTTACGACTTGCGGTGTCAGGAATTTCGTCTAAATTCAAAGCTGCCTCTTTTCTAAGTTTTTCAAGCTCTTTCATCAAGGCACTGGCGTTGACAATGGCAGCATCGGCGTTAACTTTTTGATCAAGAATGTCGGGTTCTTCGACTTTAGCGTCATGCTCCTTATTTTCTTGTGCAATGGCCGCCTCTTCACACATTTCTTGCCATTTAGCCTTCTTTGGCTTCATCCAGCGAGGAACCCAACTGTTTCGCTTCTTTCGGGACGACATCCTGTGAGCTTTTTCTACCTCGTGTCCTAGCTGTCTCTGACGATGTAGCTGTTCAGGATCAATAGCCTCTTCTATGTCAGCAAATTCTTCACTTAAAACGGATATGCCCATCTCCTTCAGCAGCTTAGGCATACTTTTACGATAGGCCATGTGTCCCTCTACAAGACTTGTACAGTCGAAGTTCTCAATGCCTTCAATATCTTTGATTTCTGATATACCGATGACACTCTTGAAGCCTCCACTGGTGGCTCTGAATAGATAGCACAGAATCCAGTCTTTGTCCGAATACCCACTAACGAGCCTACCGCTCACCACTGATCGAATCATCACTAACTCCTCCCGATTGTACACTATCGGTGATCCGAAGATGTAGACATTCTCAACCAAGCCTGCTGACTTACGTTTGCAAAGTTCAACCAAGCATGAATAGATAACCCTGGCACCTAGCGAAAACCCGATTAACGTAACCGGACGTTGGCCAAGATTTTGTGAGATTAGGGTATCAGCTAGTATAAGACCAGCAGCCCATGCCCTGTCTAACGAAACATTCCAAGGATTGTCAATAAGATAACCGAGCTTGGACAACATCATGGGCATTTGAACTGCTGACATGAAAGCTGTTAATATCGTTGCACCGAGAATTTGCTGAACCGTTTGTGCAAAGATTTCACTGGCCAAAATATTGATGGTCTGACCCGTGGACTTTAGCATTTCAGGTTCCCAGTGAAGAGAATATAAATCGCCTTCAACTGGATCCACAGTGGAAAAAGGCAACCGGACATCGTCCTCATTGCCAATCATCCATCCTGAAACGCCGATTATGAGATTCACTCTTCTATTATTATGCAAAGGGCTAAACTCGAAGGTCCTTACACTTCCCATCCTTTTCGACATGGCCTCTGTACCAATCTTTGCCCCAATTGCAGTGCTCGTTGCTGCAACAAACGCTGTACCTCCTACCCCAGTTAAAAATCCAGTTGCACCAGTGATACCAGCAGTGGAAAGTCCAGCGGCGATACCAGCGCCAATAACGGGGGCCAACAATCCACCACTTAGTCCAAGCACCAAAGAACCACCAATTGTTGCGAGGCCCACGTAGTATAACTTTCGTTTCTTATTCTTTTTGCGACGGACCTTCATATGCTCCGTTTCATCCCACACTTGTTCTTCTGTGGACTGTTCCATGTCCAAAGCATCTATAATTCGCCTTTCAAATTCGCAGATTTCGGATCGTGAGACATTAAGTACTTTCGAAAACCTGATGAACAAAGTTCTGGACCGTGCATCGTATCTACTATCTGAAAGTAAAATGAGGAAAAGGTCGCATAGAATCGTCCATGTCACGTCTATCTTGAGCTCCGCTTGTTTCCCCAGATCCTTCGGGTGAAATATCTTTGATGGAGGGGGATTGTTGATATCAGTTTCATGTAGCTCCGGGCCTTTATCACTTGTATCTTTTTCTTCCCATGGGTTTTCCACAACTTGAGCAACTTTCAAACATTTACAAAGATCCACAAGTTCAATACCATGAGCTGTCAAGTTCTTTATCATATTAATTTCTTCGGGGGAAATTTCCAAGTGTTCGAACAGTGTTGTTAATATGGAACTCTTCCACATGCCCGTATCCCTTTGAATTTGTTGAAGCCTTCGCGCCAGCTTCTTGCGCCCAGTCAAATTGGTCGAGAGACAACTCATTGCCAATTCAGTGCATAGATTGTTCGCTAAAATAGAAATAGATCCGACATAAGCGAGCTTTTCTCGATCGCTAAGTAGATTTTTAGTAAATGAGAGCTGAGCATGTGAATTGAGTTCAGCATTATGTTCTTCTGCATCCTCATATTCATCGAATATTTCTGTTGCGGTTCCCGCGCCCTTAAGAGACTGAGTGGATTCGTTCAAGGCGTTGTGATTAAAGAGAAACTCTGTTTTTTGATTAGTAACATACGACCTCTGGGCCTGTCCTTCATCAGCAACTTTCGTATAACCAAAGGTCGAGATTTGTTTTTGGGTGTTGAGCTGATCTGTTGATCCGCTTGCCGAATTACCTTGCGAACCACGCTGTGATGCCATTAAGGATTCTTTACAAGCCGCAAGAGCCAGCTCGCCACTTTTGTTGTAGATATCGTAACCAGATATCGCCGGTACAGCACTCCATTCCTGAGATGAATCTGAGTCAGAACCAGAAACTTCGTCAGCAACCATATTGATATCTGTTTCGGTGCCATTTAGAGTTTCTCCATTTTGCAAGCAGCTTGGCAATTTTTTGCCGCCTATTTTTGTTGATTTGCCCTCATTATTTGTTTGGGTACTACACTCCGCAGTAATTCGAGACTCTGGAGCCACTGGCGTGCCCAATTGACCACTGGTTGGTGTTGGACTCACTTTGGTGGCATCTTTGGCAGCAACCTGGCATCCGTGAACTTTTTTAGCAAGTTTCAACTCTCTCAGCCCGATATCCAAATCATCTTCAGGTTCATTACCCATTGTGTACAATTGGGAAGAGCTATTCCAGCCCGTAGACCATCCAAGTTATTGTTAGGATAGTCATCCCAGTTAGTTATTCCTAATTAACGATTTCATCCCAACATGAGAGTTAATCACGTGCTGGATACGTATTAGTTACGTGACCATTAGTTACGTGACCATTAGTTCTTGTTACTTCCGACAAGAAGAGCTCAGAGAGACGACGATACCTTAGCAGATTGTGTGAATATATCTGTGGTAATGTAGGAGGAGGAACATACTCGATAAAACTAGATCGTGGAGACTCGGAATTAGCAGGCTTGATCATGAACAACTAAAACATGTATATAAGTAAAGGCATTTGTAGAAAGTCCGTAAGAGATGCACCACCTCTATTGGGTAATCAATGTAGACCCATTTAATTAATACTTCCTGCTCACAAGAAAACATGTGTTGAGGTGAAACTGCATCAGCGGTAGTTCGCTTACTAAATTGTTTCATTTACACCAATCATGATTGACTAAGCTGATTGATTAATAGTAGGCGAAGTTCTACATAAATCACTCCGTAGTTCATCTAGATGTGAATATTAGAGCTTATTGAGGCAAATCTACGACAAAATCAAAAACCTTGCTAAACTGTACATTTGAGGCATCCCTGGTTGACTAAATTAATTCGTTGATATTGGGTGAATTTCTTACGTTTACGTCTTCGTGGCTTTCCTGAAGTAAAGAGTATAATCTTATTGAGGCGAGTCTGAATCAGCAATGGAAAGCTTGCTGATGTTCTTGTTTAATTCTTCCATGATTAGGTTGATTGAAGTTGTTCGTAGATGAAGGTTATAAATATCTCTCCGTGA
>JAJMGS010000027.1:0-13259 GCA_030562185.1 Lachancea sp. yHQL494 | reverse complement strand
TCATCGACCGTCCATGTTTTACTGACATCACTTAGTACCATAATGTCGCGGTTCTCCAGCATGTGCTCACTCGTTGTATAATGCAATTGGCACTATCCAGCAGTAACTCGCTAGTTCTGACAACTTTATAGCTGAAAAATCTACGGAAGGATAAAAATAAGATTCATAAATATCAACTGTTAGCTTGACCAATTATGGATGGTTTCAGATGAACAATTTAGGGAGCTAACTACCTCAGGCGCAGATCCACCTTGGTAATATTCAAGTAGTTACCAACCAGTACAATTGGAAATGATTAGTAGTGGGTGCAATGTGTCATATGATATACATGGGTAATTGTCATTGGCCAATGGCTTGGTTGGTAAGTCGTCGTCCATTCCATTCTGGTGCTTACACTATCACTTTGTACTATTATGTCATATTAATCACGTATTTGCACTATAGCTTCAACCAAAATTCCTACAAAATGTGTAAGTTTGGACATGATCCGTAGATTGGGCTTACTAAGTACAATTGAAACAGCTTGGGGCTCTTATACTCATACACCCATCAAATTTGATATCCTGACTTGGCTCGCTACCTCTGTCACATCACGTGGTGTAGGCCAGCCATCGGAGATCTAGCTACATTTCCTACTGTGGAAAATGTTTCTAGCTTTTTGTATAATGGGAAAGGTTTCGAGAGTCAAGACACTTCCAAGAGTCCATTTTAAGTGTACCTACCATGGTTCATCTTCCAAAAGTATGTTATACCGACTGATGCACCCTTAGTCAACATTTTTGAGTGCTTTTCCACACCAGAATGGCTCGGAGATCTAGTATCAAGAAGCATCACATCATACCAAGCACTCTTTTCTGAGACTATTTTCTAACCTCTTTTTTTGTAGTCGTTTCTAGGCGCTTTCCCTCTGTATATGGGTGTTGAAATAGCGCTAGGGATTACCATTTTCAACAAATGCAGTGGTTTCTACGGGATTTTGGGTTTGATGACTGGTCATGATCTTGATTTCATGCAGTCTTTACTTTACATAACGTCCATTTTCACCCTGGTGGTCTACTCCTTGGCTCTCGTTCAGGTCTACAGGCCACAGCTATTGATGTACTCACTCATGCTGGTAGTGTTCAGCGCCGATACCATACTGACCTGCTTTTTCACGATTTGGTTCAGCGGACAATGGTTTTCTGCCAAACACAGCGAGCTCACAGACCCAAACTCCCAAACGCAGCAATCGGCATCTCCTGGAAGCCAGGTCACCAAACGAGGTGAATCACTCAGCTCCCAAAGCGCTTCGCAGACAGCCGAGTTTTTCTTCACCATTCTGGTCACCTTGCTAGCACTGACGGCTAGATTCTACTTCAATTTCGTTATCTTAGCGTTTGTGCAGAGGTTATTCCGTCACCCTAAATATGTGGTTGATATCGATGATGTTGAACAAGACTTGAAAAACAAGCATATGTTGGCAAAGTGGTGGGTTAGAACCCAGCATTTTAGCTACCAACTGTGCCATTATTATTTGACTTGAATGTGCTTGCTGGAACGAATGGAGAGTATTTTCTTACATAAAAGTAGCGAAGACCTCTACATTTCAACCTTCATCGCCAAAGTTTATGAGTAGAACGATTTGGATTGTATCTGCGAACGAGTATAGAAAAAGAGCCAAAAAGTACTACAAAGTGGAACCAATGGAACCAGTCCAACTAGCTGTTGCAGCGCATGAAGCGGTTGTCTTTTTGGCATAGCCTGGGACTCCAGAAATACTTAAATCCAATTTAAAATGATGTGGGATTTCCGACGTGAATCTACTAAGGTTCACGAACTAGCTCGAGATGGACACCAAATAAAGCCCATAACCCCACTTGATTTTCATTTGGATGAGCATGCAAGGTAAAAATTTATGGTATGCTGGGTAAGGTAGTGCATATACAATTCGCTATTCAGAAGTTATCAAATTAAAAAATGCAGTAACTTAGCTTCTTCTTGATTGGAATTGGAACCGGGGCTCGTCGTCACTATCATCGTCATCGTTATTATTTTCCTCTCTAGTCTTTTGATTGCCGTAATACCCCAAAGTGCTTCCGTTACGATTCGCCCCATACAGGCCTGACCTTTCTTCATTTTCTTTTGACATCATATTTTTGCCGTGCTGTTCAACACCTAGAGTGTGTTCTTGTGAATTATCCTCGTCAAGTATAAAGAGCTCCTGATTACTCCTCGACCGAGGGTTATTCATAACCTCATGTGCCCTTTGCGAATTCTGGCGCTGGCTCGTAAATGCAAACCTGGCTTCATCCTCTACTTCCACTCCCAAATTTCCGGCAACCTCATCGGGCAAGTGTTCGATCATACCAACCTCCTCGGGTTCAAGCGTGAAGCTTCCAGATGAGGCAGTATTTCTCCACGGATCAAGTTGTCGCATGGGAACGTATTCCCTAGTGATCAAATATGCTCTATTCCTGATAGCGTTGCTTGCGCTATCTGGAATGGACCTTGAAGAATGTGACGGCCACAGCTTGACAAATTTCTTGAAGTCCTTCCTACCAGCCCAGAGATGATTTTTGCTATTTCCTTGAGTGGTGCGAGAGCCATCTCGAGTTCTGAGTAGGTCTGTTGCCTCCACAATAGCAAGATTATCCAGTTTCATTATAGCTTCCTCGGTAAGCTCGTCGCCTCTGACCGTAGCCATTTTTTCCCTAAGCCTATCTACTTCATGCGATTTTGTTTCTTGAATGGCCCGAACAAAGGATACAGACCGCTTTCCGTTTCGCAAAGTTTTGTCTGCCATCTCACCCGGATTATTTGGTCTGACGCCCTCCATGTTCGTTTCAGGAATTTTGGAAACCGGTTCTTCTCCAGACATTCCTGGCTTTTCATTCGGGTCTTCTGTAGGGCCTGGTTTGGAAGTTCCATATACATGAGGGCTTGGAGTGGCCATATCTATATCATCTCTTCGTTGACGCTTTGTCCCAGGAGGCAACGTTTCACAATCACTGATGAGATGCGCTCTTTTTGACGGGGAAAGACCGCCGCTGATATGTGAGGAGCTTCGACTATCTAGTGGAACACTTGTCAAGGAAATTCGGGGTTTCTTCAATGGTCGTTGCTCCTCTGCACCTGCAGTGACGGGCAGGTGCCCCTTTGACATCTCGAAATTGCAACCTCCCAAGTCGTCGGCCGCTAAATTTGTTTCCTGTGACGCAGTAGAACCACCAGCGAAGAAGGACAAGCTATTCAGTGGCTCAATTTTTTGGCGAGTAGACCTCTTTCTTTTTGTCGGTAGTTTCGCTACTCCTGCACCTTGGGAAACTGTAGTGGTTTGTAATTTACTATCATCACTCACCAAAACACTTTTATTTGATGTAGCCTCAGCCAAAATTGTTGGAGCCTGTTCGTGGACCGATGTTCGTTTGAGAAGCGAGCAAACATCATTATTCAATACCGCGTTTACAACATCATTGACGTCGTAAATTTTAAAACCCAACTTTTGGGCTTCTACTTTTAAAGACTTCGCCTCTTGAATCTCTGTATCATGATTTTCTTCTAACGATGACAGCGAAGGGGCGTTATCGTTTAAATGTACCAAGATGACTACTTTGTCGGATCGCACATGCTGTTGAATGAAGGAATGCAGGTTCGAGACATTATCGCACAGCCAAAGGGTGCCCATTCCTGCATCTATAATGAGCTTGAAAATGGCAAACACTTTCCTGCTAGTAACTAAAAAGTTGAGACCCTGGAAGATGGAAGGCCGAATTTTATATTTTGGGAATTGAGAGTTGTGTTCCTTTAGCTCACCCCACTTGAGATCGAAATCGTTGTGAGGATGGTTAAACTGCTGCAAAAACTCGTCAATAAATGTTTCACGCAATACAGGAATATCAGTAAGTAGAGCAAACAAACAGTTGCCATAATTGCCCTGGCGCTCTTTTATAATTTGAATTGTAGTCTTGGGAGAGAGCGTACTAACAGCTTGAATCCCATACAACGCAAACTGCTTCTTGATAGTATTTATAGAAGGCATATCATGTGGGATCTTCCATAGGGTATTTTCATCGGTAACTGTCGCCTGGACAGGCGAAGCTCCCATCTCAACTGTAACTTTGGCTACAGAAGAAAACTTGATGCTCTGGCCTGTTTTGACAACTTTACCATTTACCCTAGTCAGCTTTCCGGTATTAGCGACCGTTAAAATGTTTTGATTGTCGACTTCTAGCTGTATATGGTTGCGAGAAATGCTCTTGTCATTTTTTATATGTAATGGGCTCTTAGTAGACCTCCCGATGTCGTATCGAACCTCTTGTTTCAAACAACATGAATACTTGATCTCTGTTCCATTATCGGCACTGCATTCATACCTTAGAATCCACATGAATGCCTCATATGAGCTTGGTAGTTCTTTAGTTGTTGCAGTTATTACAGTTCCCTTCGTTTTAAGAAATATTTCAGGGCGCCTATCTAAATTCTAATTAAGATATTAGTGAGTAACTAAATAAATTCCGCGAGCTTCAACGCTCGCTTGTAAGCCACTGGTGTAACAACTTTGGGTTTGAGAGAATATGTACTGCTCATAGACCATAATTTTACCTTCAACTATTTAAAATACTGATAAAGAAACTCCGAAAGAAAAACCAGGTTTGGCCACATCTTGGCTTCTATTGGTGATAGGAAGAGCGTACGTTAGATCCATGTTAGCTATTGAGCTTCTGTAGAGTAAAGAAATGCCAGAACTTGCTGCGTAAGACAATTTAGTTGGTTTACCACTGAATGCATCACCACCATTCAAGAAGAATTGCAGCCTCAATGGAGAATTGTCTGGTGTGTTGGGAAGCTTAAACGACGATGCCAAGCAAAGTTTGTGAAAGAAATTACCACCGTAATTTCCGACAGCATTTCTCTCGAAGCCCTTGAGGCTCGCGAGCCCTCCTAGGTAGAATTTGTCCATATGATGCACACGGCTTGAGGGTTCGACAGTAGGGAGGATTCCACCGCATGCAAAATTCAATGAATTAATAACTTTGTTTTTGAAGAATGGACGCTGAGCCTCTAGAGTAAGGGCGAACTTGTCAAAAATTTCCTCTTGAGGGTTCACGGATCTTGGAACCTCCCCCAGCTTCTGGGAAAAAACGTACTCGTTGTTTACCGCAAACTTGATACCTGACGAAGGGAATAGCCCGAAGAATTGTCTATTGTCAAACAGAAAATGAGAAACGAGGCTATTCTTCATGAAAGGAGAATCGCGATCATCGATCGGATGCGCATCTCTTAAACTTCTTGCCATGACGGCAAGGCCACTGTAGAACACAGGCACGCACTTGAATTTGTTGTTAATCCAGGATTTTTGAACACCAATGTTAAAAGATGCCTGGTGATGCAACGTTCGATCGTTGGGCTCGACGTACTCTCGGCCGCGGAGATCAACCTTAGAGTAGCTTGCGTCTATCACTGCTTTGACAGAAGGATTCTTCTGGAATGGTACTACTAATTTTGCCTCGAGATTGTTTTCTTCAATAGTTCCCTTGAATGGAACGAATTTAAATCCACTTTGCAGTGTTAGGATTTCGGCCCTTCCGAGGCAATTGATAAAAGAATAACGCCCGCCAAGCGCTGACAACGAATCGCTGGTGGTGGAGGTTAGGCTCATTTTATTAAACTCTATGGCAGATAGTACGATCTTGGCAGCCGTGGGTATTGGACATTCAAGGCTGTAGTCCTTAATGGCATCTTCCGGTAAACTTTCTAAGGCTGATGTTGAGGTTTCTTTGTCTAAGGACACTTTAACGTCCCTAAACAACCCAGTATAAATGAGCTTCCGTTTGATTTCTGAAAAGTTATTCATAGACTGTTCCAGCGTCTGCAAAGGTTGTGAAAGGACGGGTTCAAGAACGGATTTGTATACTGCATCTGACAAGGGACTGAATGAATTGCCGCCATCTATTGAAACGGTTGTAATAAACAGCGGTTTCAAAGCAGAGTGCTGCAAAAGATTCACTCGAGATTCTTGATCCCAGCCATTGGTAAGCTTGGGATTGTTCATTTGTTCCAAAGACCCTGTCATTCTTAACCTTGTCCTAATATTTAATTATTGCATTTTCTAACAATAAGAAGCGGTGGTAGGTCGCAGAGTGCTTGTCACATGTCATGTGATAACTCGGGCGGGTATTGAAATATCTTGAACCGTCAAGCTCCAAAGATTTCTTAGCGGTGTTGAGGGCGGGACAACACTTTTCATAGTTCTACATCTTATTTCTACTGAAATGATGCTTGATGGTCTCGTCCTAATAACAAATTTTGGAGTACTCATCAGACTTCGATAAATTGGGTGTCGGTAACCTACCCCCCACAAACATTCAACGTGGTGCGATCAAAAGGCGTGCAATCATCACATCCATGCTCCATTAAATGGTGATTACATTCTAAGTATCTGAGCCTGATGGATTATGCATTTTAACGGAAGCTTATTACAGGAAACGAGGCTCCTGCTCCACCTATTTCATACTTAAATTGAGGAAAGACCGTTTCGAGCAAACAACCTACAGACTTTTTCAATTAGAAGGAGACCTTGAGCCAGCTTTCTTTTTTTGTACCCTAATAACTCTGCTTGCCAGTTAGAACATTGCATTCGGGGGGATTTGGTCAAGTTTTCGCAGCTTTAAACAGAGATCCTTAGTTAATGTTAATTTAAACGACGACGGTTTTTGTGCCACATCCTTGTTGCGCGGCAGGTGAGGCTCAACAAGGTTCTGAATCGATTTCATGATGTGCTGAAACCATTGCACAGAGACATTGGCATTGAAATTATAGTTTTGTCTCAGGAAACTCAAGTTTGAATTGTTAAACTTGCGATACAACTGATCTCTTGAATAGCATTCAAAAGAGCTCAATTGGTTGTAATAAGGATCTCTAATACCGATTAAAAGATTTGTGCTTGGGATGAGTGATGTTTGCACCCACATTCGCAGCAGTTTTCTACGGTGGTAGGAGCTTTTTGCTTTAAGACTAGCGGAGCACTTGATCTCCACATAAGTGTTGGTTACTGGGTCTACGGCATCTATTTCTGCTTTGAATAAACACTCGAGATCAGAGTTTATTTTACCACGGACCATTGAGTAAAATGTAGATTTGCGGTTTGGCTCTGTAGTTATTGTGACCAGATCTTCCAATTCAAATCCGCTATAGCATATTTGCCTGATTTTCAGCTCTTTAGAATGAATCCCCACTTCATGGTTTGATTCTTGTTTGTCGGGAAAAATGTACAGGTAGCCATTATGGTGAACGGCGATGAGATGGACATCTTGATTTGAAAAGGGAGCCATAATGACGTCTATTAGATTATGCCGCGAACAAACAACTGTGAGTTTTGTTCGCCGCGTTTCTCTTTCCGATTGTTCTATAAACTTATGGGCACCTCGCATATCTTCGAGCTGATCCACAGTAAGCGGCACAAACATGTCATAGTTCTCTAGCATGTTATGTCCAATATATTTTATAACCGCAGAACGGTCAGCGCACCTCACGAATGAGGAAACATCGTTTTTCAAAACAGGAAGACCCTCTCGACTGTTCACAACGAATTCACCACTATCGACCCAATAAGTTAGAACGCCCACTTCTTCAACCTTTTCGAAAAAAGTTAGTGTCTTTGGCAACACCTGCGATGGGTGAACGTGCTGGAATTGTTTGCAATTCAAGCTCCAATCTGCTGCTGAACTTTTAATATCCAATTTTCCCAGTTGTTGTGCAATATCTTCCGCCATATTTCAAATCCGGAATACTTAACACGGTAGCTCTAACCTCTGCAAGTGTGAAAAGTGTAAAGTCGTCTATAACTGGAGCTTCAATGCCGCTGGTAACGTCCTACTGAAGCATTGTTCAGTCTTGATATTACTATCCTATATGTATCACGTGGTGTGAAGTCTCGAGAAGTAACTCCATTTTCTACTGGGAGATAATGCTAATAATTCTTTTTATTACTGAGTACGTTAATTGGTTTTTGAAAGACGAGGATCCACAACGGTATTGGCCAGTTGGATTCGCCGCAAGAAGCTGTACTATAGCTGTGTAATCATCAATATCTCTGCGTGCTGCTAAGTACATGCCACTTTCTAGCATGACAGGACTCGTAAAGTATATTCCTAAAAGTTCGCTATGGCTATGTCCGATGTTTCTCATTGGTTCAGACTTGCTCACAAATATATATGGCGGTGAGAAAGGACGATCCAGCGTTTCTCGTAAGGTTCATCATAAGACCAAGAGGCTTATAGCGACGCACCGTAGAAAAAGAACGGCCCGTTAGAACCGGTATTTTTTTTGCAGCTGATTAGGGAATTTGAATTTGACTGATAGTCATTCTTTGCCCCGCATTCAAATTACTACGATGAGTGGTAGCCAACAACCTGTCCTGTTCCCGGACGTTTTACTTTTTTTCGAAGACTGGCATCCAGCATTACTTTTGATAAGTTGCTCCCTTTCCCTTGCAGCCACGACATGATGAGATCGTTGGTTAGTAGAGCGCTGGGAGCATTATCTTTTTTCCGGAAGCATTGCGAGCCGACTACAGCTTCTCCCCACAAATCAGGGAAAATACATGCTCACTGTGAACAAAAATTAAGGGCATTTTGTTTCTTAATTCACATTTTATTGACCTTCAACCTGTCCCTTTTTGAGCTTAGTTTTTACAACACTGTCGTTTTGCATTTGATTTTCTTCCTGCATCGCCAAGGCTTGCATTTTTAAGTAATTCATTCACTTGTAATTTTAATTGTACACCAATTGTATAGGAGTAATAGTATTTTTGAGTTTAAAAATCGAAACAACCTTAAACGCTCTACTAGAAATGAGAGGTCTATGAACCTTTTTATTGCCCGTTGCGAATATTGGTATACTGAAAGTATTTGCTGCTCTGTTCGAGTCTGCGTATTGTACTAGTCTTCACTACGAAATATATAGTTAAAAACCAGACGCACTTTAATAGGTTACTTGAGAGGGTACTTTGTAACTTTCATGGTGGAAAAGGCTAGTATCGTAGACAAAACTGTTGACATTTGCCATTCAGATATCGTAAACAATTAAGCTCGCCTTTTCTTTGGGAATATAAATTAAATATACCCGAGTACCACCATAACGAGATGTTAAACATTTTGTCACTTCAAGCGACATGTCTGTAAGACATTCAAAGCTTTGAAGCTTTGCTGCGTCAGCGTAGCCAAGCTTACTAATATATGGATTATGAACATTCAAAAGTTACTGTAATTGACTGATCGTTGGGTGAGGGGCTACGATCATCTCTCCGTGGTTTCCGCTATATTTTATTAGCAAATCTTCAGTGGTTAGAATTAACCCAAGAATTAATCTCAAGAATTAGTCACCAAAATCCATACAATTTCTGAACCAACACTAGTCGTAATTTTAAATTAATCTCAGAAGACCATTCCAAAATCTTCGTATATAGATATATATTAGGCACTACAGTTTTGCTGTATCCTGAAGAACAGATGTTGCTCGTTGATCCTCGACCATCATTATTATCACTTTGTACTACAGAGTCATTCTTGTCGACATTCTAACATCGAGCTGGTGTTGTTTACCCTTTCCAACTGTGCGACCTATATATTTCAAACAACACGCGGTAGTTCTGACATAGCTCTTTGTGTATGCAGGTAGCTTTTCACTTTTTCTTCGGAAGTAGATAGATCCGAAGGTAAGGAGTCTATTAATCTTGGTTGAAATTTCAGATTATTATTATAAAACAACTTCCCACTCTTCAGGCTAAACAGTCAACCTTCTCGGGATAGAAACGACACGCTAGTCAAATCGTATTAACGAAGCACGTCTGCCTTCCAACTCAAAAATGGTTGAATGGTGTGCTGTTGTCTTTGACAAGAAAGGTAGTGACAGGTCTGCCTATAGACCTAACCACTTGGAAGGTGTTTCCGACGGATTTAAGAAGGGTGTGTTGAAATGCGCTGGAGCCATTTACCATAAAATTGGTGACGACGGGAAACCTACGGATTTTGCGGGATCTCATTTGCAGATCGAAGCCAACACTAAGGAGGATGCACTTCAAGTTATCTATAACGATATTTTCGCCAAAGAAGACATCTGGGACCTCGAAAATATCATTATTTACCCATTTGGCTGCGCTGTTCGTGCTCCTAAATGAAGCGCTTATGGTAATATATGATTGTGTAGCTCGCTTCCAGGCCAGTTGCAAAATATGCGTATATTAATAAAAGGCGTATGTAGTTTACTTATGCGAGGAAACCTAATTCAATATGATACGCTGATCAGGTAGTCGGCCAGCTGTTCAACGATTTTAGTGGCCTCACCAGCTTGGACTCCCGGTGGGTAATGGGTCACTAAGATTGTTTGTTTGGTGCGCACGCAGATGACACCCTCAGCATCGTGTCTTCCATAGATACTTCTGTCGTCAGCTCTGATAAGCAAGAATTTCTGGCCCTGGATATGCAAACCAGTGCTTTGCAAACCGGAAGGATTCTCAAAACCTTGTGCGATTTCTGTGATTTCATTGGCGGGCAAATTCATGCCCCCAGAGGCAGCCCACAAGGAGTCTCCAGCCTTGGAGTAAATCGCCGCTTTATCAATCTTGGCTGTTCCAAGAAGGTTGTCAGTGTAAGCTTTACAAGCAGTTAGTACCAAACTGATAATGTAACGACCAAAAGTGGATCAAAGTTCTCGTAGACGGGCTCAATTAGTAACTACATACCTTGCCAAGACATGGTCTATTGATTGATTCGAGTAACACTGGTTAGTTACTTGGTGAAAGTGATACTGTAAAGGGCGTTGAAGAAGTAAAGGATCTTTCTCATATATCATCATCATCTTTAAACATCGAGACCTTTCAGGGCATTTCTGAGGTCCGGGTACCCCCTGGATCGATAGTAACAATCAATTTTTATACCGTCTATATATGTAAATATGGATACTACACACTCACAAGCGCTCTTTGGATTTGTGTGAGCCACCTTCTCATTCATCGTCTTCGTCAAGCACGGCTATTTTGCGTCTTTTCAATGCAGCTGTATCATTATCGTTGCTATCGGCGTCCTCTCCACGGTTGTCACGATACTGGGCAGCTCCGCTTTGTTTGAGCTGTCTCAAACGCTCTGCCTTAACATCATCATCATCGCTGTCATCTTGTACTGATCCTTCTTCTTGTTCTTCTTCTTCTTGTTCTTCTTCAATTTCACCTTCATTTTCGTCCTCGTCGTCTACCATGAAACCGTCATCCTCGTACTCGTCGTAATGGTTGCGCTCGTATCCTAATCCACGACCCGAAGAACCCCCACGTGAAGACTTAGACAAGATACTTGAAGGTTCCGGCGAATCCAGGCCTTCCCGTTCTTGCTGTTCGCGCAGCTGCCGTTTCCGTCTTTCGCGTATAATCTGGCCCTGCTTTTTCTCTAGTTCTTTCTGTTCGAGTTCTGGATCTACTCGCAGAATGTATGTGTTGGGACCTTGGTGCTCCCGTTTCTCTTTGCGAGCAACGGCTTTCGTCAGACGCTGATGGCTCTTGGAACTTGTCGAAGTGGGGATGAAAATCATGGTTTTGCTAATATCGCCACCTTTCACGGACTGTATCAGCTCTTGTTGTTCGTGGGATACGGCTAGATACGCGTTATTTGCGTCGTTAATCAGCACATCAGTGTACTCGTCACCCAGTCGTAGCGAAAATGAACCATCTGACCATTGCACGAATTGGGAGTTCGACTCCTTGAAGACCTGCTGGTTCTCATCTCTAGAGTATCTCCAGCGCACAGTATTTTCATCGATGAGTCTGTCGTCGATTTGGTCTTCACGGGATGTCAATTGTGCCGTTCGTTGCTCTACTTTTTCTAGGAAAGCAGGCGGATCGAACGGTATAGGGTCTATGGTTAAAAACTGTGGGATTTTAGCGTAGAACAAACCTTTTTCGCCCTCCGCGGGCGCCGTCGAGTTAGGAACGATGTGTTTCACCACATCCACGTCGGCTTCTCTGAATTCTCGCTGCGATCCTTCGTCGTCAGAATATCCCACCGCGTCCCCATAGAATTTTCGGTTGTACATTTCCTGCTCCTTTCCCTCATCATCCACATGGTCTTCATCCCGATCACTATTTTCTGCTTTCTGTTCGTCATCGCTGCTCAAGCCTTTGTCACTCTCATCACCAAATAAATCCTCCATCTCCTCGCCGTCTGCTGCAGTTTTCAAGCCCCCTTGTCCTTCCTCCTCTATAATTTCATCTTGTAATGGCTGAGTATCCTCTTGATTGCTTGCCATAGTCTTTAAGGCAGTCTGTTTGTTCCTACTTCCGATGTTTTTCGGCCTGCTAAACGTAAGATGCTAATTTCGTCTGTTGGAAGCTTAGCTAGGTGCTCTTTAATTCACGTGATCAGGTTGAATACGTTATTGATGTACATTCTGCACCATCATGCTCCAGTGAGATGAAACGGCCATGCTAGCATTATTTCATAGTCAAATACTAGCTAGCAATATGATTGACTGTAAACCTCACACTGATGTCCTACGAGTGACGGTTGCTTTTGTACGATTTCCGACATCTCTGATAATTAAGACAATATTCCTAAAGTCTGAATCGGCAAGTTGACAAGGGGGTAAATAACGCTGATGTGTTCCGAATATACCGAGAATGTCTGAACGGTATAAGTGTGCCAGATTCATGCAACCTAATCCCTGCGGATCAAGAGCATACGACCTCTGGGTAATATATTACGATGTGTCAGTTCGTAATTTATAACACATAGGGACAGGGTTCAAATCAAAAGGATACATTAACAAAGTGTCGGAATCCTACACGGATATTGGTGTATGCTAATTACATGAGTACTACGACAGAATAGTACAAAGTGATAAAGTAGACATCAGTCACTCAGGTAGACCAATAGAATACTGAGGTCTAGACCCTGAGCTTGGACAGTAACTATGCACACCTTATTTTATATTACTGCATCCAAGAATGTAGAATGGGTGCAATTGGTTATCTGTCTAGAACATTCTTCGATGTCAGAACTCTTTACCCAAATAATTGTATAAATACCGATGGTTTACTTCAAGTGTCGAGGTTCTACTCTTCACATCTGGAAAAACCACGGAGTTATTTATATCACCGAGCTCACCACAAGTAATAGTTATTGAGGCGAGTCTGAATCAGCAATGGAAAGCTTGCTGATGTTCTTGTTTAATTCTTCCATGATCAGGTTGATTGAAGTTGTTCGTAGATGAAGGTTATAAATATCTCTCCGTGA